>JAVSCE010011037.1:0-163975 GCA_032199065.1 Smutsia gigantea
CCACACGCCGGCCATTTCTTACGCGCTCTGGTTGGTCCCAGAGGCTCCATGCTGGGCAATCCCGCCGTCTGCCTGTTCTCTGCCCGCCAAGGCTTCGCACCTTTAGGGAGGACACCTGGGAGACCTGGGCACCGTGACTCGCAGGGGAGCTCCGAGAAGCATTCGCCTCGGGCGCTGCTGTGCGCAGGCTGCTGGTGTGGGCAGAAGTCGGTGCCGGTAGACAGAGGGCCGTTGCCAGCCGGCGTCTGCCTGCGCGCCCCGGTGACCGGGAAAGCAGGTGACACACGCCAGGAGCAGCCCCACCAGCACCGCGCCCCCTAAATACCAGGCAGGAGGCCACAGAGCGTATGCTGGCAGGGAACCTCTCTGGACAGGAGCCTCTGAAACTCCAGCCCTGGGAAGGCCCTCTGTGTGACCACAGGCAGGTCACCCCGTCTTTGGGCGCTTGAGACTCCATCTGGACAGTCCCCGTTTTAGGATAGGATTTGCTAGGTCACTGGGAAGAAAATCGGTAAGGGCACGCTTTGAATGAAGGTCACCCAGGAAGAAAGAAGCAAGCAAGAGAGAGGAGAAAACCATGTGCCAAAAATCCAGTCTTGGCCAAGCCCCTGTCATGCCATGACCTTGTGGACAAAGTAGTTCTCCTTGGTGCCAACCATTGGCCTTTTGGTGCCTGGTCCCACCCCTGGGCCTCACGCCTCACCCACTCCATGCTCTCCCCTCCTTTCCCTCGCACTGTGTTCTTAGAGCTTCCAGAAACAGCCTTTAGTGGAACAGAGAGCAGAGTGACCCTAGCACCCCTCCAGCCTGGTCTCTGCCACAGATTCCCTGGGACTTCCCCTCTCTGAGCCTCAGTTTCCCCATACACCAAAAAGCTGACAATTTCTAAAGTCCCCTCTGCTCACATTTCAAGAAGTCAAGTAGTCCAGGTCCTCAACCATCCCTGGTTCAGACAGATTATAACCGCCTGGGGACCTTCAAAATATTACGGTCCGGGCACTACCACTTCACCCCACTCACCCCATTCTGATGTGATTGATCTGCAGCAGAGCCCTCTCGTCAGTACTTTTTCAAAGTTCAGTGGATGATTCAAGTGTGCAGCCAGGGCTGAGAATCTGTGGCATCTAATTCTTGGTAATAAATAGTTGCATTCTCATAGGAGACTCCTGGAAACTGAAAAGTCCCTACTCAATTTGTCTCTAATGGTGGCGTAGCAGGCATGGTGCAGGCATGGAGTGATATTTGGGGCAGCCCGCTCCAAGGCTTATGAGCCCGTTGAGCGCCTCCACAAGCTCTAGGTGAATAATACCCATGACAAGCGGAGGGGCTCCCTTCCCTCTCGCTCTGCCTCAATGGCCTTTCCCCACTCTTCCTGACTGGTTCTCCCCTCCCCTCTTCATGCGTCCCCCCCAATCTGATAGCAGCTGTATTGACAGCTTGGTAGTAACTTCCACCATCTGGAATGTCTTTCCTGCTTCAACTTTTTTTCTCCAGCTCCTGTTTTCTTAAGAACCTTTCTTCTCCAAGACAATGTCCCTGTTTGCCCTTTCTCGGTCCATAGCCTAAGTTGGCACCTAGAATCCTACTGCTGAGGGTTAGGAGCTCTAAGTGGTGAGTCCAAGGGCGGGATAATCTCTAACAGTGACATTTCATGGACCACATTCCAAGCAAACTCATCAGCATCCTGATTGCCTCAGACTATTCTGGGAACTGAGATTCTGCTGCTGTTAGGATGCTGAGGGTGAAGCTGTGAGGTTGGAAGCAGGGCCATTATGTGGGGGACCTGGTTCCTGCCTCAGCTGTGCCATTAACTACTTGGTGCAAAACCTTGAGCCCTTCTCTTGGGGCCTCAGGGTTTTTACTTATAAAATAAGCATATACAAAGTATTCCTTTCAATACTGACATTCTGACTTTTAAGACTCTCTGTAGCATATCCTGGGTTCAGAGAGGGCAAAAAGGCTTTACAATTCAAAAAACAGGAACTGAAATGGTTGAAATGTATTCCATAATTATTTGAGTACCTCTATGCCCGAGATGCTATTGTAGGTACTGGGAATATAGTAAACTCACTAAGGCCCTTATCTCATAGGCTGGCAGTGTGAAAGGAAGCTAGACATTGGGTTTGGGGGCCTCCAGCTGCATCCTTCAGGTCCTGGCAGAGGGAGGTATTGTAGGGCTCTGCAGATGCCATAGAATAGTAGGGGAAGGTGTTCGGTCATAGGAAGAGGCTGAGGGAAAAAAGTACTGGTAGGAGCTCCAAGCTATAGAGAGGTAAAGAAAAGGGGCTCCAGGCACAGAAGCCAACAGTGACCAGAAAAACTGCTATCAAAGGTGTGATCCTCCAGTTTTGCTAAAGTCTATTTGCTTTTTTGTAGGTTTTATCATATTTTCCATATAATTTTATCTTCTGTAAATAAAGACAATTTTCCTTTTCCTTTCTAATTTGTTTGCAATTCATTTATTTTTCTTTCCTTATTTCACTGGCTAAAGCCTCCAATGCAAGACTGAATAGAAATGGTGAGAATGAACATCTTTGTCTTGTTCCTGATCTTAGCACAAAAGCATTCTGTCACTATTAGGTCTGATATTAGCTATAAGGTTTTCTGTAGCTATGTTTTATCAGGTTGAGAAAGTTCCCTTCTATTTCTATTTTGATAAAAGTTTTTAACAGGAATGGATATTGGTTTCTGTTACCTGCTTTTTCTGAATCTGTTGAAATAATGATATGTTTTTCTCTTTCAGTTTGTTATTATGGTGAATTATATTGATTGATTTTCAAATGATAAACTGAGCTTGCATTCTTGGGATTAACCTCTGTTGGTTATAATGTGTTATTTTATATGTTATTGGGTTTGATTTTTTAATGTTTATTTAAAACTTTTTGCATATAATTTAAAGAGGGATATTGGTCTGTACTTTCTTTTCTTCTAATGTTCTTTTCTGGTTTTAGTATTGGGATAATTCTAGCCTTGTAGAAAAGGTTGGGAATTAGTCTATCCTTTTTAATTTTTTGGAAAAATTAGTCTTAATTGGTATTAATGCTTCTTTAAATATTTGGTAAAACTAACTACTTGAAGCCATTTGAGGCTAGAGTTTTCTTTGTGGAAAGATTTTTGGCTAAAAATTCATCCTAAAAATACAATAGTCATACTACTTGAAATCAAATATCACTAGATACCTGGTATCACTGTGTAAAATCTGTAGTGATATCACTTAACTCATTCCTGATATTGGTGATTTGTGTCTTCTTTCATTTTTTCCTTCACAGTCTGACTAGAGGTTTTCAATTTTATTAATCTCCAAGAAACGTCTTTTGGTTTCATTGATTTCCTCTATCATTTTTCTGTTTTCTTTTTCTAATCTTTATCATTTCCTTCTGCTTTAAGACTACTTTAACATTTCTTATAGTGCAAGTCTTCTGGTGATAAATTCATCTGGATTTTGTATATCTGAAAACTCTTTGTTTTGCCTTTTTTCTTTGAAAGATATTTTCACTAGATGAAGAATCCAAGTGGACAGGTCTTTCTTTTCAATATTTTAAATACATTTCTCCAAGCTCTTCTAGACTGTTTCTTGCTGTCTGCAGTTATTCTCATTTTTTTTCATTGTGTATCATGTCTTTTTTTCTCCTGGATGTTTAAAAAATTCTCTTTATCACTAGATTTAAGCAACTTAGTGTAATATTTTCATGTTTCTTGTGTTTGGAGTTCATTGGGCTTCTTGGATTTATGGTTTATAGTTTGCATCAAATTTGGTAAAGTCTTTAATAAAATAAAAAGACATTATTTCTTGAAATACAATTTTCTGTTGGACGCCAGATATTGTGAATTTTGGTCTTGCCTTTAAACTTTGTTAGTTAGGACCAAATCAGCAATTTAGTCTGTGTTAACTTTTCCTCACTGAGGCAAGCCCCTTCTTAATACCTTTATTGGATTGAATAATGTCCCCCCACAAAATGTCAACTCAAAACCTCAGAATGTGACTTTATTTGAAAATAGGGTCCTTGCAGATATAATTAGTTAAAATGAGGTCATACTGGACTGGGGTGGGTCTTAATCCAATGAGTGGTGTCCTCATAAGAAGAAGAAAACAAGAGACTGGCACAGGAATGATGGCCATGTGAAGACAGAGGGAGAAACTGAAGTGATACAGTTGCAAGGAACACCAGGAACCTCTAGAAGCTAGAAAGAGGTAAGGAAGCATTTTTTTTCACTAGAGGCTTCAGAGGGAGCACGGCCCTGCCAACACCTTCATTGGAAACTTCTAGCCTCCATAGATGTGAAAGAAGAATACATTTATGTTATTCTAAGCCACCCAAGTTGTGATAACTTGTTACCACAGCCCTAAGAAACTAATAAATATTCTAATTAATGTATCACATTGATGAATTATGAAGTTCCTAATCTGGATGTTGGGAACAGACATTATTTGACCCATCTTCGCTCCCAGCCTCTGAAATGTCCTTATACACATGTGATGATCATTATTGTGCTGAATCGTGTCTGTGCAGCTCTTGTTGGTCTTCTGCCCTGGGAACCCAGGCACCCTGCCATCTCCAAGGGCCCAGCTCCGTTTCTTCAAATCAGTTTACACCCTGGGCTCTGCTTGATGTCTAGTGTCTTAGAAACAGTGTTTCATATAATTTGTCCTCTCCTTTGATTTTGCTGTTATTTCATGTAGGATGATCAGTACAAGTTTCTCCATTTGTCTCATGTATTCTTTGTTGATCTTAATGAAGAGGTTTTCCTCTCTTTAATACATAATTCAATTGTCACTTGGCTTTAAGATTTACTTTTATGTATAATTGTTTTATGCGTTTTGTTATACAAATTGTTTATTGTTATCTTTTCTTCCATATCATTCAAGTTTTTAGACGTATAGAAATATTGAATGAAATAGTAAAATCAAGACACATATACACCCCTGAACCTAAATTCAACAGTTGTTAACATTTTCACATCCTTTCTTTCTCCTTTCAACTTGTCTCCCCCGACCACTCTCTCTCCCAGTATGACTACTAACTCAATTTTTTTAATTATTAAGATTTACTTATTTATTAATGATTTATTAAACAGTGATTACAGTCATTCTTGTCTTTTAATTGTTCGGATTGTGCCAGATTTGGTCAGTGGCATCTACTTTGTGCTGGCCCTGGTATGTCTCCACTATTCTTATTTAACTACTGGCACAAGAAGATGTCCCAGATGCACTTTGTATTTTCCCAGCCCCAACTCTTGAACCAACCTGGCTCCTTAGAGAGGCATTTAGAAATCAAGTCTGGCCACCAGGTGTCCTCACTGCTATAAGAGTGTCTTTGCTTCTGTGCCCTTTCTGTGGAAAAAGCTAGGGAAATGTTAAATGAAAACTCATGATTTCCTACTGACATGCCTATATCCAGAGGATTATTTTTTATGTGATTACTACATAGCTTTGATCTACTGTCACATTTTGTGGTATTTTTAGATGTTTATGCCTTTTTAAAACTAGTATTCCATTTTTAAAATGCTTTCTTAAGCTTATTTCTACAATTTCAAGTTAGGAAAAATCTGTAGGCTTTTCTTCCTTCCATATAAATTGAGGAGAAAAAGTGTCCCTTCTTAATAGCACTTCTTTTCATTTCTTTCTGGTTCTTCATTAATTTAATCTGAGACACAGAATTAGGTTTAAATCAAGGATCTCCTACTTTCTTCAGGTGTGACCTTGAGAAAAATAGTTAAACTCCCTAAGCCCCCATTGTTTTACTGGTATATCAGGATTAATAATAAAATTATTTCATATGGTTATTCTTGGGATTAAATGAGATAAAAATACTAAGCAGAGTGCTCTTAGTCATCATTAATATTATTACATCCTAGTGTTCTCATATATATACAGATAATATTTGCCATTTAGCACTACTTCTACTTAACTCTTCAGCCAGTCCTTTTATGTCACAATGTCTCCATTTGTGAGCTATTAAACTATTTTTGAGTTCTCTCTCAGGTTGCTGATATACATCTTGAGTAAAGTTTTTATGTAAACAATATTTCTGATACGCTATTTTTTTCATTGCTTTTCCCTTTAAACTCTAGACTTGGGCTTTCCAGTATAGTAACCATGAGCCACATATGGCTATGCAAATTTCCATTCAGAATAATTAAAGTTAAATAAATGAATACATAACAGTTCTTCAGTTGCACTAGTCACATTACAAGTATTTAATAGCCACATGTGGCTAGTGGCTTGTTAATTGGACAGCACAGATATAGAGTGTTGCCACCGTATCATTATAGAAAGTTCTACCAGACAGTGCTGATATTGACAATGTTTTCTGATATCTAGAGGCTCTTAGAACAGTCGTCTTTTCCTTTGTAGGTAAATCACTGTTTTTTTTTAATATTTGTTTGAAGACATATAACACTTTTTACTTTATCCTTAAAGTTATAAAGATAAGTCCTTTTGTTGGCTAGACTCTTCAGCGCAGCAAAAGTTTCTTCCACTGCCTAATTTAATAGAAGTATACCAATGATATATGAATGTAGTCATGTTGTATTTTTATAAAATTTTAAGCAAAAGTCAATATTTTTAATTGAAATAAAACATGAAATACAGAAGTGTATAAAGTTAAATTTACTTTATCATTCCAACTCCTCTCCCATAAATATAATTAAGTATAATAATCTGTTATACATACTTAGGCATGCTTATATAAGTAGATATTCTTAAATTTTAAAGTGTATAATTGAGGCTTTCTCTATTAATTGGTTGGTACAGAATTTACTGTTCTGCAACTTGTTTTTTTCACTTAATAATATGTATTAGAAATCTTTCCAAGTCTATATAGATTAGTTTTTCTAAATGTTGAGAAGATGCAACAGAATGGCTATATTATCATTTATTTAATAATTACCCTATTGGTAGACATTTGAATGTCAAAAAGAATTGGTTTTTCTACCTAATGCCATAATGTATATCCTTTAATGCATAGCTTTATGCCCACTGAGTAGGACTAAAAGACAGAAGCAGAATGGCTAGCTGACAAATACATATATTTAAAATTTTATTAGTACTGACAAATTGCCTTCCAAAAAGACTTCTCTGGTTGATAACCCCACCAACAATATATGATGATATTAATTATCTAATTTTCCATGCTGTCATTAACACTGGATAGTATTGCCTATTTTTGTGTAAATTTTATGATCAAAATTAACTTCCATATTGTCTTAACTGGATGGGTCCAACTGATAATTGTTTTATGAACTTTTTTAAAATTTTGGTATCATTAACATACAATTACATGAGAAACACTGTGGTTACTAGATTCCCCCCATTATCAAGTCCCCACCACATACCCCATTACAGTCACTGTCCATCAGCGTAGTAAGATGCTATAGAATCACTACTTGTCTTCTCTGTGTTATACAGCCCTCCCGTGCCCCACCCCCTACATTATGTGTACTAATCGTAATGCTCCTTATTCCCCTTCTCTCTCCCTTCCCACCCATCCCCTCCAGTCCCTTTCCCTTTGGCAACTGTTAGTCCATTCTCCGGTTCTGAGAGTCTGCTGCTGTTTTGTTCCTTATGTTTTTGCTTTGTTCTTATACTCCACAGATGGGTGAAATCATTTAGTACTTGTCTTTCTCCACCTGGCTTATTTCACTGAGCATAATACCCTCTGGCTCCATCCATGTTGTTGCAAATGGTAGGATTTGTTTTCTTCTTATGACTGAGTAATACTCCATTGTGTGTATGTACCACATCTTCTTTATCCATTCATCTACTGATGGACACTTAGGTTGCTTCCATTTCTTGGCCATTGTAAATAGTGCTGCGATAAACAGGGGTGCATATGTCTTTTTGAGACTGGGAAACTGCATTCTTAGGGTAAATTTCTAGGAGTGGGATTCCTGGGTCAAATGGTATTTCTGTTTTGAGTTTTTTGAGGAACCTCCATACTGCTTTCCACAATGGTTGAACTAGTTTACATTCCCACCAGCAGTGTAGGAGGGTTCCCCTTTTCCGCATCCTCACAAGCATTTGTTGTTCCTAGTTTTTTCTATGTTGGCCATCCTAACTGGCATGAGGTGATATCTCATTGTGGTTTTAATTTGCATTTCCCTGATAATTGGCAATATGGAGCATCTTTCACGTGCCTGTTGGCTATCTGAATTTCTTCTTTGGAGAATTGTCTGTTCATATACTCCACCCATTTTTAATAGGGTTATTTGCTTTTGGGGTATTGAGGCTTATGAGTTCTTTATATAATGTGGATGTTAACCCCTTGTCACATATGTCATTTACAAATATATTCTCCCATACTGTAAGGTGCCTTTTTGTTCTGCTGACAGTGTCCTTTGCTGTACAGAAGTTTCTTAGCATGATGTTTTCCCATTTGTTCAGTTTTTGTTTCCCTTGCCCAAGGAGATGCATTCAATTGCTCATGTTTATATTCAAACAGAAGTTGCTCATGTTTATATTCAAGAGATTTTTCCCTATGTTTTCTTCTAAGAGTTTTATGATTTCATGACTTACATTCAGGTCTTTGATCCATTTTGAGTTTAATTTTGTGGATGGGGTTAGGGAATAATTCACTTTCATTCTCTTGTATATAGCTGTCCAGTTTTGCCAACACCAGCTGTTGAAGAGGCTGTCATTTCCCCATTGTATATCCATGGCTCCTTTATCGTACGTATATTAATTGGCCATATATGCTTGGGTTTATATCTGGGCTCTCTAGTCTTTTCCATTGGTCTATGGGTCTGTTCTTGTGCCAGTACCAAATTGTCTTGATTACTGTGGCTTTGTAGTACTTGAAGTCAGGGAGTGTAATTCCCGCTACTTTATTCTTCCTTCTCAGGATTACTTTGGCTCTTCGGGGTCTTTTGTGGATCCATATGAATTTTAGAATTATTTTCCTGGTTTTATGAACACTTTTATGTGTTAAGTATTCTATATCTTTAAGAGCTGCATTATAATCTATTGTATGGGTATTTCATAAGTTATTTAAAAACTCACTACTCAGACATAAACTGCTTCCAAAATTTTTATATTAGCAATAACACTGTGATGAATATCCCTGCAACAAGAAGTTGAAATCACTGGATGAAAGGTAATACATAAATTTAAGGCAAAATTGACAGCAGGCTTTCCCTGGATATGCTACACCAATTTATGATCTCTTCAGCAATGTTTGAAGGTGTTTCACATTTCCCATTCCTTGTGTGTATAAAATGCAGAATTTCTTTACTCTCACATTTTTTTAGTTTATTTTGATATCATTAATCTCCAATTAAATGAGTAATATTATGGTGATTACACTACCCCCTTCATCAGGTTCCCCCCCTGCCGCAACCCCATTGCAGTCACTGTCTATCAGCTTAGTGAGATGCCATAGAGTCACTACTTGTCCTCTCTGGGTTGTACAGCCCGCCCCGTGCCCCCCAAACATTACATCTGCTATTCGTAATGTCCGTTCTTCCCCTTTACCCCCCCCTTCCCACCCATCCTCATCAGTCCCTTTCCCTTTGGTAACTATTTGCCATTCTTGGGTTCTGTGAGTCTCCTGCTGTTTTGTTCCTTCAGTTTTTTTTTTCCTTAGTTCTTATAGTCCACATATGAGTGAAATCATTTGGTATTTGTCTTTTTCAGCTTGACTTATTTCACTGAGCATAATACCCTCTAGCTCCATCCATGCTGTTGCAAATGGTAGGATTTGTTTTCTTCTTATGGCTGAATAATATTCCATTGTGTATATGTACCACATCTTCTTTATCCATTCATCTACTGATGGATACTTAGGTTGCTTCCATTTCTTGGCTATTGTAAATAGTGTTGCAATAAACATAGGGGTGCATCTGTCTTTTTCAAACTGGGCTGCTGCATTCTTAGGGTAAATTCCTAGGAGTGGAATTCCTGGGTCAAATGGTATTTCTATTTTGAGTATTTTGAGGAATCTCCATTCTGCTTTCCACAATGGTTGAACAAATTTGCAGTCCCACCAGCAGTGTAGGAAGGTTCCCTTTTCCCCACATTCTCGCCAACATTTGTTGTTGTTTGTGTTTTGGATGTTGGCCATCTTCACTGGTGTGAGGTGATATCTCATTGTGGTTTTAATCTGCATTTCTCTGATGATTAGTGATGTGGAGCATCTTTTCATGTGCCTGTTGGCCATCTGAATTTCTTCTTTGGAGGAGTGTCTATTCATGTCCTCTGCCCATTTCTTAAATGGATTATTTGCTTTTTGTTTGTTGAGGTGCATGAGTTCTTTATATATTTTGGATGTCAACCCCTTATCGGATACATCATTTATGAATATATTCTCCCATACTGTAGGAAGTCTTTTTGTTCTACTGATGGTGTCCTTTGCTGTACAGAAGCTTTTCAGCTTGATATAGTCCCACTTGTTCATTTTTGCTTTTGTTTCCCTTGCTTGGGGAGATATGTTCATGAAGAAGTTGCTCATGTTTATGTCCAAGAGCTTTTTGCCTAAATTTTTTTCTAAGAGTTTTATAGTTTCATGACTTACATTCAGGTCTTTGATCCACCTTGAGTTTACCTTTGTGTATGGGGTTAGAGAGTAGTCCAATTTCATTCTCTTACATGTAGCTGTCCTGTTTTTCCAACACCAGCTGCTGAAGAGGCCGTCATCTCCCCAATGTATATCCAAGGCTCCCTTATTAAATATTAATTGACTGTATGTGTTTGGGTTGATGTTTGGATTTTCTATTCTATTTCACTGATCTGTGGGTCTGTTTTTGTGCCAATACCAAATTGTCTTGATTACTGTGGCTTTGTAGTAGAGATTGAAGTCAGGGAGCGTAATTCCCTCTGTTTTATTCCTCCTTCTCAGGATTGCTTTGGCTATTCAGGGTCTTTTGTGGTGCCATATGAATTTTAGAATTATTTGTTTGAGTTCATTGAAAAAAGCTGTTGGTAGTTTGATAGGGATTGCGTTGAATCTGTAGATTGCTTTGGGTAGTATAGCCATTTTGACAATATTTATTCTTCCTAGCCAAGACATTGGGTTGCATTTCCATTTGTTAGTGTCCTCTTTTAATTTCTCTTAGGAGTGTCATGTAGTTTTCAGGGTACAGGTCTTTAACTTCCTTCATTAGGTTTATTCCTAGGTATTTTATTCTTTTTGATGCAATTGTGAATGGAATTGTTCTTCTGATTTCTCTTTCTGTTAGTTTATCATTAGTGTATAGGAAAGCAACAGATTTCTGTGTGTTAATTTTGTATCCTGCAACTTTGCTGAATTCAGATATTAGTTCTAGTAGTTTTGGAGTGGAGTCTTTAGGGTTTTTTATGTACAATATCATGTCATCCGCAAATAGTGACAATTTGACTTCTTCTTTACCAATCTGGATGCCTTGTATGTCTTTTTTTGTCTGATTGCCATGGCCAGGACCTCCAGTACTAAGTTGAATAACAGTGGAGAGAGTGGGCATCCCTGTCTTGTTCCCGATCTTAGATGAAAAGCTTTCAGCATTTTGCCATTAAGTATGATGTTAGCTGTGGGTTTGTCATATATGGCCTTTATGATGTTGAGGTACTTGCCCTCTATACCCATTTTGTTGAGAGTTTTAATCAGGAATGGATGCTGAATTTTGTCAAATGCTTTTTCAGCATCTATGGAGATGATCATGTGGTTTTTGTTCTTCTTTTTGTTGATGTGGTGGATGATGTTGATGGATTTTCGAATGTTGTACCATCCTTGCATCCCTGGGATGAATCCCACTTGATCATGGTGTATGATCCTCTTGATGTATTTTTGAATTCGGTTTGCTAATATTTTGTTGAGTATTTTTGCATCCACGTTCATCAGGGATATTGGTCTATAGTTTTCTTTTTTGGTGAGGTCTTTGCCTGGTTTTGGTATTAGAGTGATGCTGGCTTCATAGAATGAGTTTGGAAGTATTCCCTCCTCTTCTATTTTTTGGAAAACTTTAAGGAGAATGGGTGTTATTTCTTCTCTATATGTCTGGTAGAACTCAGAGGTGAATCCATCTGGTCCGGGGTTTTTGTTTTTGGGTAGTTTTTTGATTACCCCTTCTATTTCATTGCTGGTGATTGGTCTGTTTAGTTTTTCTGTTTCTTGCTTGGTCAGTCTTGGAAGGTTGTATTTTTCTAAAAAGTTGTTCATTTCTTCTAGGTTTTCCAGCTTGTTAGCATATAGATTCTCATAATATTCTCTTATAATTCTTTGTATTTCTGTGGGGTCCATCGTTATTTTTCCTTTCTCATTTCTGATTCTGTTTATGTGTGTAGATTCTCTTTTTCTCTTAATGAGTCTGGCTAGGGGTTTATCTATTTTGTTTATTTTTTCAAAGAACCAGCTCTTGGTTTCATTGATTTTTTTCTATTGTTTTATTCTTCTCAATTTTATTTATTTCTTCTCTGATCTTTATTATGTCCCTCCTTCTGGTGACTTTGGGTCTCATTTGTTGTTCTTTTTCCAATTTCAGTAATTGTGTCTTTAGACTATTCATTTGGGAATGTTTTTCTTTCTTTAGATAGGCCTGGATTGCAATATACTTTCCTCTTAGAACTGCCTTTGCTGTGTCCCACAGAAGCTGTGGCTTTGTGTTGTTTTTGTCATTTGTCTCCATATACTCTTTGATTTCTGTTTTGATTTGGTAATTAACCTATTGATTAATTAGGAGAATGTTTTTAAGTCTCCATGTATTTGTGAGCCTTTTTGTTTTCTTTCTAAAGTTTAATTCTAGTTTAATACGTTTATGATCCGAGAAGTTGGTTGGTATAATTTCAATATTTTCGATTTTACTGAGGTTCTTTTTGTGGCCTACTATGTGGTCTATTCTGGAAAATGTTCCATGTGCACTTGAGAAGAATGTGTATCCTGTTGCTTTTGGGTGTAGAGTTCTGTAGATGTCTGTTAGGTCCATCTGTTCTAGTGTGTTGTTCAGTGCCTCTGTGTCTTTACTTATTTTCTGTCTGGTTGATCTCTCCCTTGGAGTGAGTGGTGTGTTGAAGTCTCCTAAGATGAATGCATTGCTGTCTATTTCCTCCTTTAATTCTGTTAGTATTTGTTTCACAAATGCTGGCGCCCCTGTTTCAGGTGCATATATATTTAAAATGGTTATATCTTCTTGTTGGCTTGACCCCTTTATCATTATGTAATGTCCTTCTTTATCTCTTGCTACTTTCTTCATTTTGAAGTCTATTTTGTCTGATACAAGTACTGCAACACCTGCTTTTTTCTCTTTGTTATTTGCATGAAATATCTTTTTCCATACCTTCACTTTTAATCTGGGGATATCTTTGCATTTTAGGTGAGTTTCTTGTAGGCAGCATATAGATGGGTCTTGCTTTTTTATCCATTCTGTTACTCTGTGTCTTTTGATTGGTGCATTCAGTTCATTTACGTTTATGGTGATTATCGAAAGATATGTACTTATTGCCATTGCTGGCTTTAGATTCGTGGTTTCCAAAGGTTCAAGGGTTGCTTCTTTACTATCTAACAATCTAACTTAACTTTCTTGTTAAGTTATTGTAAACACAGTCTGATGTTTCTTTATTTCTCTCCCTTCTTATTCTTCCTCCTCCATTCTTTATATACTAGGTGTTTTATTCTTTGCCTTTAGTTAGTTTTGGATGGTCTGCTTTCTTTGCTATGATTTTATTTTCTCTGGTGACAGCTTTTTAGCCTTGGGAGTGCTTCCCTCTAGAGCAGTTCCTTTAAGATGTCCTGTGGAGGTGGTTTATGGGAGGCAAATTCTCTCAGCTTTTGCTTGTCTGAAAATTGTTTAATCCTGCCATCATATTTAAATGATAATCGTGCTGGGTACAATATTCTTGGTTCGAGGCCCTTCTGTTTCATAACGTTAAATATATCATGCCATTCTCTTCTAGCCTGTAAGGTTTCTGTTGAGAAGTCTCATGTTAGTCTAATGGGTTTTCCTTTGAAGGTGATCTTTTTTCTTTCTCTAGCTGCCTTTAATACTCTGTCCTTATCTTTGATCTTTGCCATTTTAATTATTATGTGTCTTGGTGTTGTCTTCCTGGGGTCCCTTGTGTGTGGAGATCTGTGGGCTTCCATGGACTGCGAGACTATTTCCTTCCCCAGCATGGGGAAGTTTTCAGCAATTATTTCTTCAAAGACACTTTCTATCCCTTTTTCTCTCTCTTCTTCCTCTGGTACTCCTATAATGCGAATATTGTTCCTTTTGGATTGGTCACACAGTTCTCTTAATATTCTTTCATTCCTAGAGATCCTTTTATCTCTCTCTGCTTCAGCTGCTCTGTGTTCCTGTTCTCTGATTTCTATTGCATTAACAGTGTCTTGCATCTCGTCCAGTCTGCTGCTGAGCCCGTCGATGGCTTGTCTCATTTCTGCATTATCTTTCCTGACTTCCCTCACTTCCTCCCTTAGCTCTTGCATATTTCTCTGTAGATCCATCAGCATGGTTATGACTTTTATTCTGAATTCTTTTTCAGGAAGATGCTGCATTTCCATCTCTTCAGATTCCTTCTCAGAGGGGCTCTGAATCTTGGTGAGCTTTGTCTGTATCAATTTCTTCTGTCTTGTCATGCTGGCAGGAGTGGTCGCTGGCAGGTGCCACTTATGTCAGCTGGGCTCTGGAATGGATTCTCTTCGCGTGCTGTAGATGTTGCTCCACTAATTCGCAGCTGCAGCCGCGCCGTTTTTGTAGGTAGGAATGAATGGGATGCTATTGTTTTCTGTATAAAGTTCCAGCGTGGTTGCTCCCTTGTTTCTGTCACTAGCGAAGGGGACCGAAGTTCCCCAGGACTTCCAGCCTGCAGGGCTGAGCCCGCCGGGGCCCTGGTGTTCCCTTGCTGGGCCCCCCGCCTCGCCGAGACCGCTACAAATGGCGCGCACTTTTCTCTTGTCCCTGGGCACTGGCTGCACAGTCCCGGCACCTTCCCGGCTCAAAACCTGCACCTTCTGCCTCTCCAATGTCTGATGCACTGCACGATGTGTGTCAGCGCTCTCGGTGCTCCGGCGCAGACCACTGGGGCTGGTTATTTCGCGGACCTGCCCTTCCACTCCCTCCCGGCTCCGACTCCTCTCCTCCCGCCAGCACGCTGGGCTGGGTGAGTGTTCGGGTGCCACTGGGTCGCGGTTCTGTATCTTACCCGCCTTGTGGGGTGCTGAGTCCTCCCAGGTGTGGCTGCACGCTGTGCACTTTCCTGTGTGCTCCAATTTCTCTTTTAGGAATAGTTGTATTTGCTGTGTTTTCATAGATTTATATGGTTTTGGGAGGAGATTTCTGCTCCCCTGCTCACACCGCCATCTTCTTGGCCAGGATCTACTCTCACATTTTTAAAACTGATGTGTAACATATATAAAAATAATGTACACACTTTTGGTGAATGGCTTGTTGAATTTTTACAGACACTTACACCCATATTACCACCAACAAAGTCAAGGTGTAGAATATCCTCAATATCCTAGAGGGCTCCTTGTTGCCCTTTTAATACCTGCCTTCCCCCTTAGAGATAACCACTCATCTGATTCTGCTTGTTCATGAACTCCAAATAATGGAATAATACACAGGTACTCTGTTGTATATGACTTTTTAAATTTATCATTATGTCTATGAGAATAATCCATATAGTATTAGATTTTTTAAGTTGAGATATATTGACATATAACATTATATTTGTTTTGGATGTACAACATAATGATTCAATATTTTATACCCTGTGAAATAATCACCACAAGTCTAGTTAACATCATGTGGTGTTAGCTTTTCCTGTTTCCAGCTGTGCAGTATTCCATTCTATGAATCTATCACTATTTATTCATTCTCCTGTTAATAGACCTTTGATTTTCAGTGTCTGAGTATTATGAATAAAGCTTCTATGAACAATCTTGTATTCTTTTGTTGGGCATATATATTTATTTATCTTGGGTGTATATATAGAAATTGAACTGCTGGGTCAGAGTGGGTACATGCTTAGCTTTAACAGATAGGGCCAAATAGTTTCCTGGAGACGTTTTGCCCATTAATACTGCACCAGAAGTGATGTTGAGCACTTTATCATCTGCTTACTGGCCATTTGTAAGGTGCCTCTTTAGTTTCTTTAGCCATTGGGCTGTCTTTCCTCTTTCTTGATAGTGTTCTTTGGTGCATAAAAGTTTTTATTTTTGATGAAGTCCAATGTACCTGTTTTATTCTTTGGATACTGGTGCTTTGGTGTCATAACTAAGATAATGTTGCCTAATCTAAGGTCAAGAAGATTTAAACCTATTTTTTCTTCAATTACTTTTATAATTTTGCCCCTCACATTTTAACCTTTGATCCTTTTTGAGTGAATTTTTCTGTATGATGTAAAGGAGGAGACCCATTTCATTCTTATTCATGTGGATAAATAACAATTTATTAAAAGGACGGTTGACTATCCCCACTGAATGGTTGACACACCTGTCAAAAATAATTTGACCATAGATCTATGGATTTATTTATGGGCTCTTTTCTATTCCATTGATCTATTTTTATCTATTCTTATGCTGATACCACACCTTTTTGATGACTGTGACTTTGTGGTAAGTTTTATAATTGGAAAGTGGAGTCCTCTAATTTTGCTCTTTTCAAGACTGTTTTGACCACTTAGGGTCCCTTGTATTTCCATAAGAATTTTAGGATCAGTTTGTCAATTTCTACAAAAAAGGAAGTGGAATTTTGTTAGGGATTTCATTAAACCTGTATTTGGGGAGTATTGCCATCTTAGTAATATTAAATATTAAAATTAAATACTAAGTATATTACATTAAACACATGAACATAGGTTGTCTTTCTGTTTAGATTAATAATTGTTTTAAACAATGTTTTGTAATTTTTAGAGTGCAAGTCTTGCACTTAATTTGGTTAAATTTATTTTGAAGTATTTTCTCCTTTTTGATGTTATTGTAGATAGAATTTTTGTCATTTCATATTCATATTTTAACTGTTCATTGCTAGTGTAAATAAATACAGTTAATTCTTATATATATCAACATTTTATATATACCAATTTTGCTGCATTTATTAGTTTTAATACTTTGTGTGTGTGTGGATTAAGGGTGTTCTACGTGTAAGACTGTGTCATCTGAAAACAGAAATAGGTTTAATTTTTTCTTTCTAATCAGAGATGACTTTTCCCCCCTTGCCCAATTTCCTTGGCTTCAACTGCCAGTAAAATATTACATGGAAGTATCAAGAGTGGACCTCCTTCTCTTGTTCTTGTTCTTAGAGGAAAAGCTTTCAGTTTCTCACCATTAAATATAGTTTTAGCTGTGAGTTTTCTCTAGATGCCCTTTATCAAGTAGAGAAAGCTCCCTTCTAGCCTTAATTTTCTGAGTTGTTTTTTAACTATCATGAGAGGGTGTTAGATTATATCAAATACTTATCCTGTGTCTATTGAAATCACACAAAGTATATTTTTCAATCACAATGGAATGACACCAAATCAATAACAGAAGGAAAAATTTAATGTTCACAACTATGTGGAAACTAACCATCACACTCCTAAACAATCAATTTCAAGGAACGTATCACAAGGGAAATTAGAAAATGTACTGAGACAAATGAAAGTGAAGACACAACATACCAAAAATCCACATGTTCAACAACATTTGTTATTTTCTTTTTTTTTATTGATAATGGCCATCATAATGGGTGTGAAATAGTATATCATTGTTGTTTTGACTTGCATTTCCCTAATAACAAATGATGTTCAGCATCTTTTCATGTGCTTATTGGTTTTTGGTTCTTTGAGGAAATATCTATTTATGCATTTGTTTTTAAATTGTATTGTTTGATGTTTGGTCTCTAGTTGTGGGAACTTTTCTTTCATATTCTGGATATTAACCTGTTATCAGAGATGTGATCTGCAAATACTCTCCCATTCTCTCATCCTGTGGGTTGTGTTTTTACCTTCTTGATAGTGTCCTTTGATGCACAGGTTTTAATTTTGATGAAGTCTAACTTATCTATTGTTTCTCTTGTCTATACAGTTGGTGTCACAGCTGAGAAATTATTGCTAAATCTAATGACATGAGTATTTTACCCTACTTTTTCATCTATAAGTTTTATAGTTTTAATTTTTTATTTCATGTCTTTGATATATTTTGAGTTAACTTTGGTACATGGCATGTGGTAAGGGTACAAATGCAATCTTTTACATGTGGATATCCAGTTTTGCTGTACCATTTGTTGAAAATTGAAAATACAGTTCTTTTCCCAGGAATGGTGTTGGTACTGTTGTCAAAAATCAATTGATCATATGTGTGAAGATTTATTTTGGGGCTACTTATTCAATTCCATTGGTCTATATGTCTCTTTTTATGCCAGTAGCATACTGTTTTGATTACTATAGTTAGTAAGTTCTGAAGTTGTTCTGGCTTTTTGGGGTCCCCTGAGATTCTGTATGAATTTAAGGATGCATTTTTTTCTGAAAAAAATTAAAGCACCATTGGGATTTTGATTAGGGATCACACTGAATCTGTATATCACTTTGGACAGTGTTGTCATACTAACAGTATTAAGTCTTCTAATCCATCAGCACAGGTAGTCTACCCTTTTACCAATGTTTTCTTTTACCAATGTTTTGTAGTTTGCAATATACAATTCTTTTACTGCCTTCTTCACACTTATTCCTAAGTATTTTCTAATATTACTGTAAATAAAATTGTTTTCTTTATTTCCTTTTTGGATTATTCATTGCTAGGGTATAGAATGCAACTGATTTTTGCATGTTGGTTTTGTATCATTCAACTTTGCTTAATCCATTTATCAGCTCTAACACAGTGTGTGTGTGTAATCTTTAGGGTTTTGCATATAAGATCATCACTTCTGTGAACAGAAATACTTTAACCTATTTTCCAGTTTAGATGCCTTTTGTTTATTTTTTTGCCTAATTCTTCTGGTTAATACTTTCCCCACTATATTGAGTGGAAGTGATGAAATTGAAGGCAATTGTTAATTTTTTCTTCTTTCTGATTTTAGGGGAAAAGCTTTTGTCTTTCATTGTCGAATAAGATGATAGCTGAGTTTGTCATATGCCTTTACCATGTTGGGGAAGTTCCCTTCTATTCTTAGTTTATTGGGTTTTTTTAAATCATGAAATGTTTCTGAATTTGGTCAAATGCTTTGTCTGCATTAACATGATCATGCATTTTCTCCTTCATACTATTAATGCGGTGTATCACATTGATTTTCATATGCTGAACCACCTTTGCATTCCAGAATAAATTACACTTAGTTATGATGTATAATATTTTTGATATGCTGCTAAATTTGGTTTTCTAGTACTTTGTTGAGAATATTTGCCTCAGTATTCTAAGGGGTATCAGTCCATAGTGGGTTTGTGTATGTGTTTGTGTGGTGTCTTTGTCTGGTATTGGTATCCAGGTAATGCTGGCTTCATAGAATGAGTTAGAAAGTATTCTATCTTCAATTTTTTAGAAGATTATGAAAAGGATTTATGTTAATTCTTCTTTAAATGCTTGATAGAATTCACCAGTGAAGCCATCCATTCTAAGTTTTTATGTTTTATATTTTTTGATTATTTATTTAATCTCCTTCTTAGTTTTAAGTGCATGCATATTTTCAATTTCTTTATGAGTAAGTTCTATAAATTATGCACTTCTAGGACGTCTTCCATTTCTTCCAGGTTATCCAAATTGGCAACAAACAATTGTTCATAGTTTTCTCTTATAATTCTATTTACATAAAATTGGTAGTGATAGCGCCACTTTAATTTCTGATATTAGCAATGTGAAACTTCTCTCTTTTTTTTAGCCAATCTCGCTCAAGGTTTGTAAATTTTTAAAAATCTTTTCAAAGAACCAAGTTTTGGCTTCATTGTATTTGTCTATTGTTTTTTATTATCCACTTCATTTGTCTATGTCCTCATGTGAATTATTTCCTTCCTTCTTTTCATTTAAACTGCCTCTGGGTTTAGTTTACTCTTATATTTGTGGTGCTTTAAGGTGTACATTTAGGTTATTGATTTGAGATCTTTTCTTTTAATGTGTGCATTTACAGCTATCAATTTCCCCATTAGCATCTTATACGTTTTTGGAATGTTGTGTCTTCACTTTTGTTTGTCTCGGTGCATTTCTAATTTCCCTTGTGATATAGTTCTTGAGATTGGTTGTTTAGGAGTGTGATGGTTGATTTCCACATAGTTGTGGACATTAAATTTTCCTTCTGTTACTGATTTAGTGTCAATGGATGTCAATTTAAAAAAATTTATAAAGACTTGTTTTGTGTCCTAATATATAGTTTAACATGAATAATATTCTCTGTGCACTTGGGAAGAAAATGTGTTCTGCAGTTGTTGGGTGCAGTATGTGTCTGTCGTGTCTACTCAGTGTATAGCGTTGTTCAAATCCCCTGTTTCCTCGTCGATCTTCTGTGTGATTATTTTATCAATTTTTGACAGTGAGGTACTGAAGTGTCCACCTATTATTGCAGAACTGTGTATTTCTCCCTTCAATTCGGTTTTTGCTTAATATATTTTGGGGCTCGGTTGTTAGGTCTGTATATGTTTATACATATATTTTTGCTGTACTGAACATTTTATCAATATATAACAATCTTCTTTGTCTCTTGTAAACTTTTTAAATTTAAAGCCTATTTTTTTTCTGAGACTAGTATGGCTACCCAGCTCTCTTTGGTTACTATTTTCATAGACTATCATTTTTCACTCTTGCTTTCAACCTCTTTATATTCATTCTTAGATCTAAGATAAGTCTCCTATAGAAAACATATGATGGATTCTGTTTTATTATCCAGTCTGCTCATCTTTGCACTTTAAAGGAGATTTTACTTCATTTACATGTAGTGAGATTACTGATGAAGAAGGATTTGCTTCTACTATTTATTTCTTTCATGTATCAATTATAAGTTTTTTTGTCCTCCAATTCGTCCATTACCTCTTTTTTTGTTAGTTTTTTTATGGTGTACTGTTTTGATTTCCTTCCATTTTCTGTAATTTTTAGTTCTTTTCTTAATTATTCTTTGGGGATAATAACTGATATCTTAAACTTACAACATCCTAGTTTGAATAATACCAAATTAGTTTCAATGGCATACAAATACTCTATTCTTACACATTTCCTTCCTTCTCCCTGTATATTTTTATTGTCATACTTTGTATCTTTATCCATTGCATGTCCATTAACATAGATTTATAATTATTATTTTGTTCCTATTATTTATTACCTATTTTATCATATAGAAAATAGAAGTGTCAAATGACACCAAAAGTATAATAATATTAACTTTTATGTTTACTTATGTAGTTGCTATTACCAGTATTCTCAGTTTTTTCTTACAGCTTCAAGTTACTGTTTCATATCCTTTCAGTTCATCCTCAAAGACTGCCTTTAGTATTTCTCGTATGTCAAGCCCACTAATAACAAACTTGCTGAGTTTTTATTACTTAGAAATGTCTTAATTTCTCCTTCATTCTTGATGCATAGTTTTGCTGGATATAGAATTACTGCTTGACATATTTTCTTCCAATACTTTAAATATGTTATCTGACTGGCTTCTGTCCTCCATGGTTTCTGAGGAGAAATCAGCTGTTATATTATTGGAGATTGTTACCTGTGATGAGATGCTTCTCTCTTTCTGCTTTAAAATTTTTCTCCTTGTCTTTGAGTTTTTTGACCATTAGAGTTAGAGTTTGTTAAGCTTCTTGAATGTGTATATTCATAGTTTTCCTCAGATTGGGGAAATTTGGGGCTATTATTTCTTCAGATATTTTCCCTGCCCTTTATATATCTCTCTTCTCCATCTGGGACTCCTATAGTGCAAATGTTGGCATGTTTAATGAGTCCATAGGTCTCTTGGCCTCTGTTCATTTTTCCTTCTGTTACTCTTTCTTCAAGTTTGTTGATCCTTTCATCTGCCAGCTCAAATCTGCTGTTGAACACCCCTAGTGATTTTTTTCATTTAAGTTACTGTACTTTTCAGCTCCAGAATTTGTTTGTAGAATGTGAGTTAATCATCCATAGCAATTCTTCAGTTAATCTCACTGGTTCTGCGGTTATTAGAAACTTCCCTCTAACTTCTTATCTTTGGTTTCCAGTATTGTATTTTTCCCTTTATTTGTACACTTTCATGATTACTTTAATGGAGATTTTGGAGAAGAAAAATGAAGCATTATCTTTTAACAATAGTTATCATTTATTGAGTGGATTTTATACTACAATTGAGCAATTAAGAAAGGAAAAGGATGAATAATATTACCATAATAAGAAACTAGAAGATGGCTTCTCATGAATAGCTTTCTTTGCCTTGGAGAATGGCAGACAGGAGGTTTGTCAGGAAAGGCCAGGTACTAATCTTAATGGGTATATAAATCTCTTATAGTTGAGCTAAAATATGCAATAATTCCCCCTCATCTATGGTTTTGCTTTCTTAGTTTCAGTTACTCCTGGCCAACCACAGTCCAGAAGCAGATGATCCTGCTTCTGTCTATTGTCAGAAATTCAATAGTAACCTAACACTATATCACAATACCTACACCATTCACCTCACTTCTCATCACATAGACATTTTGTCATCTTACATCATCATCAGAAGAAATGTGAGTCCAGTATAATAAAATCTGTTGAGAGATAGAGACCATATACCACAGCCACATAAGTTTTATTATAGTATATTGTTATAACTGTTCTATTTTATTACTCATTAATCTCTTACTCTGCCTAACTTATAAATTGAATTTTATCATAGGCATGAATGGAGATATTGTAGATTTAGTTCCAGACCACCACAAATAATAAAGTGGATAACCCAATAAGACAAGTCCATGAATTCTTTGGTTCTCAGGGCATAGAAAAGTCATGTTTACATACACTGTAGTGTAGCAAGTATGCAATAGCATATGTCTAAAAAAATGTACACACACCTTAATTTAAAAATACTTTATTGTTTAAAAATGCCGTCATCTGAGCTTTCAGTGAGTTATAGTCACTGATTTCAAATTGCATAACAAATATAATAACAAAAATGTTTTAAATATTAAGAATTACCAAATGTGACACAGAGACATAAAGTGAACAATTGCTCTTGTAAAAAATGGCTCTGACACAGTGTTGCTGCAAACCTCCAATTTGTAAAAAATGCAATATCTGTGAAGCTCAATAAAGCAAGGTGTGTGTATATAGGAAAGAACCTAGAATATATAATTGTTGGTACTCGCTATGGTTTCAGGCATCCACTTGGAACATGTCCTCCTTGGGTAAGGGGGGATTGCTGTATTTGGAGACCAAAGAGCATTCACATAAAGCCAGAAGTCATTCCAATAATCAAGTTGTACTGTGAGAGTCTCACATTTCACACCAATTCTTACATGAAAGGTGTTTATCCTGACAAGTGGGTGTAAACAAGCTCAGGGCCGTCAGTATGGTGACATGTGGGAATGTAGCTGCAGTGAAGACATTTGAGAAATGGCTCACTGCTCGGATACTTTCATTAAAATTCTGAAACCTCCAACTTTGCTGAATGAAGGCAGGGCCAAAATACTCAACCAAAGAAATTTCATTTTGTTTTACCTCTGGGAAGGGAGTTCAAAGCATATTTTATTCTGAAAGCCAAGCAGAGAAAATTCTCTCCACTGATAAGGATATTTGATTTTCTACTTCTCAGGCAAGATAAACGATTCTTTTGTGTGGGCCGATGCTGAGACTCTCACTTGCCAACATTCTATTTGGCTTTAACGGGATAGATTATACCTTGGAGCTTCATGGAGTCAAAAACAGCAACCACCAGGGGTTGCTGAAGTCAGAACTGCAAGGTATTGCAGAAACCATAGAGAAAACTCAAGCTAAAGAGCAAAACCACACGAGTTCAACTTTATTTCAACTCTCACATTTCCTGGAAATCATTTATGAAAACCAAGGTTTGGCAATGAATCTGTTAAATAATCGAGGTAAGGTCAGGATTAGCAATGTGTGTAGTGGGTCTACAGGGTCATGGCTGAGAGTCTGACCGACCAACTGCTCAGGTGTGCACACTGTAAAAAGACTTAAGAAGAAAGGGCTGGGCCGTTCATTCAATCCGAGCTGGGCAAGGCTCATAAGATGTTATTCTGATCCCAGAGCTACCACCTCTGCCTGTTTAGATCCTGGGACATCCCTACAAAGTTTCTCTCCAAATGTTCTGGGAAGTTGGTAGCTACAAAGGAAACAGTGACAAAAACACCAGCAGGATTTCTTGTAAAAGGCAACTGAGGCGCCATGTCCTGTTCCCATGACACCAACCTATTTGCCCTCTCAGAGATGGCTTTGATTTTATGCCCACCTTCCAGCCTGCCCCTGGAACAAAACTCCCTCATTTTCCCAGTTCCTGCAGATCCAGGCTGATGTTGGGTCTGCATGATACCAGAGAACTGGAAGGAAAGTAAGCAGTTGACTGGACCCTGGGTATGGGTCCATCCCTGTGTGTGAACAGAAAACTAAGACAGGCTGCAGTTTTCTCTCTTACCACAAGGTGGAGAAGAAAGGAAGAAATAGTTGGGAAACGTTTGAAAGCAATCTTCTCTAGTTGGGGCCCTTTCCTCCAGTACTAAGGGGCAGACAGACCAACCTACCACTCATTTTTCCGCAAGAAAAGCTCATATCTCTCTATCTGCTATATGATATCACTTGGATACCCTAAAGGTACCTAAAATTAATCATGACTTAAATTCAATGTCTCCCTCACAACATCTCAACCAGAAACCTACACATTATGCTTTAGACACCCTTCTCCACTGAGCTGCATACTGACTGTCCTTCCTCAGTCTCTCTAGGTCCTGACTTCTTTCTCCACCCCCACTTTCACTTTCCAAGCTTAGGACGTCATCATGTTTTCCCTGGATTAATAGAAAGTCTTCACAACTACTCTCTCACACAAGTGTGCGTGCCTCTGAACCTTTGCACATGCTGATCGCCCTGCCTATAATGCACCGTCTCCATCTGCCCAGCTGAGTTCTTTGTTTTATCCTTCAAAAAGTCCCCTACAAAAAAAATGGTTGGGAAGATCAGTTTCAGGAAGGTGGTCACGTCAGAAGAGGGAAGGGAAAGGAGAATGATGGAGTTGGCCTGCAGCATTAGCTGCATCTCTAAAGTTTTATTTCTTAAGAGACAGAGAAAGATAAAGTGAGAGAAATCTCAGTCAAAACATTTACATCTATTAAATATGGATGATAGGTATACCTGTTGTCTGAAACATTATTTTATATGTGCTTAAAATATTTCAATTAAAAAACATGTTTTAAAGGTGTGATGTTCCCTCCTTTGTATTGCTATAATCTTCTGTAGTGAATCTTTCCCTAGGGGCTTCTGATCTGGACTGTAATTGCAGTCTTCTTTGACTGTTTTTTTTCTACTGGACTATAGACTCCTGGTTTGCTCATGTTTCTGTCTGCATCCCATCAGTACCTAGTAGACACTTGATGGTGGCTTGGATGAGTCCTTAAAGCACTGGCCATGTAGTAAAGGCTGGTGTTGACAGAGACCTGCCAAGATGAAAGGAGGGGGTTCTGTACAGCAGTTGGCCAAACCACACCCATCCCAGCCCAGGGTGATGTGCTGAGCCTGTGAAAACCTTGACATCCCAGCTTGGACCAAGCCAAGGGCACTGATGCTGTGGCTTTCATGGAGGGCAATGGGCTCATCCCCCAGCCAGAGGAGAGCCCAGCTCTGCGACACCGGGTGCCGGATGGTGCCACCATCAAGGAGAAAACTGAAGGGGCTGAACCTGGCTTATCAAAGAGGGTGAAGAATTCCTGGGCAGGCTGGAGGAGCTCAAACAAAGACAAACAAAGATGTCAACCCGGGGTCCACCTGATTTTGACAAAGACATGGGAACCGGGGCACAGGATGTGAGATGGAGGAATGGGCAGAGAGAAAGGGGGGCACAGGAACCTGTACCACTGGACAACTTGGATATCGGAGCAGTGTGAGCTGCTCTGGTTTGTTTATTTAGCAAATATTTATTAAGAACCTGTTGTGTGTTTGGCACAATGCTAAGGGCTGGGCATACAATGATAAGCAAAATAAGCTGCTGTGTGGCTTAGGAGCTTATTTCAATCACATGGCTGAGGCCACTTGTTCATCCAGGGCCACAGATGAGCTGCCCCAGCCCTGCACCACGTGACTCTATGTCCTCCTCTACATGATGGCACTGCTGACACCTCCAGGCCCTCCTCACCCCCAAGTTCTCTTTTCTAGATTGGACACTCCATCCTTAGAGGAGGAGGCTGGTGGAGGACACTCCAGTGCCACTGCCCAGAAGAAAGAAGTCTCTGTGATTCCTGGACCATAGTGGCTCAACTACACCATCAGGCCGGGTGCTTCTCATTCTGAAAGGCTGGTAAGAGCCAAGGCCGAAGGAAGCAGGACCCCCCACTGTCGGAGAGGGGTGGGGGCATGCCCACCAGCGGTCCAGTTTTGCTTCTGAGAGGCAGGACTTTCTGCCTGAGGCAACAGGGAGAAGCCAGGACTCTGCTGGGTGCCCTGGATCACAACCTAAGACTCACATACACTCCGGAGGCTCTGAGCCCCCTCCATGCCACCACCTCTTGCTTGCTTGCTTTCCTCCTTCAAGGATACTTTGGTGTTCATGTTTTATACCAGCTTTATTGAGACATAATTCACACACCAGACAATTCACTCCTTTATGCTCAGTTTTGCTCTGCTATCATCCAGATTAATCTCAGGGAAAACAAAGGGTGGGGAGAATGTGATTTATTCTGCATATTGTATCCCCACCCCTTTGCTTCCTAGACACAGCCTGGCAGCCATGGCTTTGACATCACAAAGGCAGGAGAGAAGACCATCGTGAGCCTCCAGTTTAAAGCCAGAGACACCTCCCTGGCAGAGAAAGCAGAAGTCTCTGTAGCCCCACACTGGTCTTTGCTGCCGAGCTTACGTGATATGGGCTAAAAGGGCAGGTGACAGCCCGGAGGCCACCCCCGGGAAATAGCTCCCAGCACTGAGGAGCTAGAAGCATGACTGTGGGGTCACTCCTGAGCTGACTCTCTTCCAAATATGCCCGGAGTTCCTCCAGTAACCCCTACGACCTGAGGTTCTGATCCCACAGATCTCCAGGGAGGCCCAGGCATCTTTGCACATATAAAGCACCTGCTGATTCTGATAATAATCATAATTATGTGTTGATCCCAATGTCCATTACTGTGAAATACAGTGTTACTAAGACAGAGACCCTCAAACTTGAGGGTGCCTGGAGGGCCGTTGCTGTGTCCCACCTCCAGCTTCTCTGATTCTGTAGACTGGGGTATGGCCTGATTATGCATTTCTAACCAGTTCCCAGGTTCTAGGTGAGGGACCACACTTTGAGAACCACTGTGCTAAGAGGAGAAGCTTGCTTCTCCAGGAATCACCCAAACCTGAGAGAGCAGGAGCTCACCCTCCTAATTCTCCCCCCTGATTCATCATCTGGTTTGTGAGAACCCCCCACCCCCCCACTGCCTAGGGTGCCTCCAGAGCAATGACATTTGAGTGTCTGTGGCAGGGCCAAGACTTCGTATTTTTTTGAAGCTCCCCAGGCAATTCCCATGTGCAACCAGGCTTGAGAACCACTGCCCTGAAGAGGTTTTTGGAGCTCAGCTGACTTCAGACTATCTTGAGAGCACAGAAGAAAGCTGGCGGGAGAGTTGGGGACACAGGCTATGGGAGCCCCCCAGGGTGTAGCCAGCATACCATCTTAGCACAGCCCAGGAGCTTTTCTGCAGTGAGGCAGCTGTATCTTCCTTCCTTATCCTAGGAAATTCAGACGTGAGAGCGGGGTCCTGGCCAGCTCTGAGCACAGCTGCAGGACTCTCAAGCCAGAAGAGCCTCTGGCCACACACGGGCCTAAGCTTGGGAACTGGAGCATGGCTCCACGTGTGCTGCCCCAGGACCTGGGGGTGCTTAGTGGAACAGGCTGGGGCACAGCTGCTTCCTCTCTCAGCTGGCTGCCGGTGATTGGGTCGAAATAGAACCAGAGTGTGTAAGATAGGCATGGGAACATGGCCTCAGGTCCTGTGTCAGCCCAGGCGCCAATCTTTTGCCAGTCAAGGCCAAGCTACTTGCTACAGGTAGACATTCCAGAATTGACAAAAGATGGGCACAGGTTTCTAATGGTGCACATGGCTAGGCCACAGACAAACATTTATCTGAAAGAAAAGCCTTTGAAATTCACTTACCCCCCAAATTATGGAAAAATCCCAGTAGGATTCAAAGGTATGGTCGTATCTTCAGGGAAAGCTTTGTTTTACCTGGGATATTACCTGGCTGACACTGGGCAATGAGTTTTCAATCTACATTATTTCTGTGGTCAGGGGTCAGAGACATTGAATTCTGATGTCAGTCTCCTGGTGGGCATTTGTCCTGCAGGACACCTCCTGCTGGGGTAAGGGCCCCAGGAGAATGAATATTCATGACTAAATATTCCTTTATAATAAAAAATAAAATTCTTAAAACCCAGATCAGAGAGGATAAAATCTAAGTCATTATCTCCCTGGAATTTGCCAGAGGCTCCTTTTACACAGAGAGAAAAACATGTGCTTTATGCAAAGAACACTCTATTTTTAGAATTTTTAAACAATAACAAATGCTTAGTGATTTTACCTCACAAGTTTCCCCTGAGAAGGTGTGTAAAATGCAGCATTTCACAATAGGTCTCCTGGGAGACTGGGAGATCCTACCCAAATGGAAACTCAGATTTTTGGCTTGAGTAAAAGATATTTGGGAAGATCTGTGATAATGTTTCAGAAAAGGGAAGAAAATATGAAATAAGTTCGTGGTGCTTGGAGACAGGAGGCCAACATTCTAGGCCAAATTCAGACAGGATCTCAGCTAGTGTCCTTAATCAAATCACTTAATTTTTTGCTGTCCTTTATTTATTGATATAAGGGAATGGGTGTCTTTTTCTATGACTGAGAATCTCAAATACCATTATAAGCTCTGAAACTTCACTGGAAGCTATGCAATGCTTGAATGCTAATGCTAGGAAGGTTTGGCAAATGGAATCCCAAAAGGATGACACCATTAGCTTGCATGTCTGCAAAGTTTTCTTAATTATAATGTCTGCTCCCAGCCAGAAGATGCTTCCTGCTTCTCACCATATGCTCTGTAGTCAGCTTATTTCCCCTTCTGTCAATCATTCCCCTCCAAAGCCCCACCACACAACCAGATCCTGGCTGCTTTCTCCCAGGTTGCTTCTTGGAAGAGGAGGATGTGGGTCTGTCAGCCCAACAGATCCAGGTGCCCTTCAGGGTCACAGGAATGAATTTCATGACCCATTTGCAAATCATACCGCAGGTAATGAACCAAATCTCTCCTCAAAAGAAAAAAAAACTTTTATTATTTTTCTATTGCATAAATAATGGTAAATTAGACTCTTTTTTATACAGATTATATATTTACAGACAAGTTTGGTTAGAGAAAACATCTGGTAATTATGGCAGTCAGTGTTCCTTTATACACTAAGATAACATATTAATAATATATACTTCATTGGATCAGTAAGTTGCATGCCAAGTTAATTTATATTCATATTTACATTTTATATAAAGATTTTCTTTTGACTGTCTGCTGGCTCTCTCATCTCTTACTAGCGGAAATCATCAACTAATACTGAATGAAAAAAAAAAAGGAACGTGAATGAGGTAAATGGGAAGATTGTGACCCAGGATTTGAGACCTAGTGGAACATTCTGGATATGAGCATTGCCAAGCTCCGGTCAGCCTGGTCATAAGAGTCCATAGCTGTGCTCCAATTTGCATCCAGCCATTTCCTGTTGTGCTTTAAGAAACCACTCATGTCTCAAGTCTAGTGATCCCTACATTCACAGTGACCCCTACATCCCCAACAGACGACAGTTTGCCAACTCACTGCCTGACCAGACTTTCTGGGTCTGATTTCCCTCCAAGGGCATTGTCTTTGGTTAGTCCTTGGAGAAATAGCCGCTTTCTGGATTCAGAATTGGGGAAGAAAATCAAACCCCACTAAAAAGCCACTCAAGGACCCCTGAAACTTAATTTCCAGGTGAGAAAGCAAGAATATATTTTTATTTTCCTTCGAGAGAACTGAGAGACACTGGCTTATATAAATTTCCACCAGGAGCAGGGAGGGCCCTTTCCTGGCCAATCTAGGTCTTTCCAGGGAAGAACAGCAGGGCTTGTATAAAAATGATGACTGGGACCTCAGTCTACTTCTGGAAGAGAGAAAAGGACAGAAGCTTAGGGTTTTACAGTGTTGTGGGGCAGAAGGTCCAGAGACTTTTGTGTATCCTGCAGCCAGTGTCCCCTCTGTGCCCTGAAGCAGCACCTGTGCTCAGCATCATGCATCAGCCGTCTAAAGAACAATGGCAGGTGGCTGGGCTCCTAGGACTGCTGATCTCATTCCTGACAGTCACCGGAAAGCGTGACTCTCTGCCTTTTGCAGTGTTACAAATAATTACAGATCACTACCACCTATGCCGGAACTGCTGTTCCAGTGGCCAGGTAAAAAGGAAGGAATGAAATGACTGTAAGTTGTGCTCTTTATTCAGTGGCTTCCAGGTAGGCTTTCTCAGATGGAGAAACAAGCATCTCTTCCTGGAATGTGGCTTTGTTTCACTCTACTTTTTCATGAATCCTGATTCACACAAGTTGTGGTAAGGTGACTGAATCCCTTTAATTTTCACACTGGCTAAGACTAGGACACAAAGCCCATCTTTGATGCTTCCTTGGGTCAAGAGGACCTTAGGGAGGAAACGAAACTCTTGCCTGCAAGACACACTTGACGTACACCAATTTGCATTGTTTCATCTATAGACAGTAGACACCAAAAGAGTTACTTTATCACAACTGCCTCTGGGGACCTGTGTTAAAAAAGAAACGGCCAGTCCCTCATGCAATCACGGGGGAAAGAAGGATGCTTTCAAGTGTGGACATTCGCTTGGGCTTGTTTCAGACAGTCACAGTGGGAGGGCTTTCCTGGGTCAGCTGGTTTACCTTTCTTCTTGCTTTAAAGACGAGACACACCTGAGGCCAGAAATGAAGTCACTCAAAATTATCTGGCTGGGGGCAGGGGTGGTAGAGGCACCTAGGGTCCTGCTGCTTGCACCCTTCCCAGGTGACAGTGATGCCCACAAAGCTGCTTCTAAGCTCTGCTCTCCTGGCCTCAGTTCAGGAAGTCTGAGGGCCCTGGGAGAGCATTTTGGGCATGACTGATGTCAGCATCCCCCAAGGAAAGGTGAGCTACCAGCCTTCTCCTGAAGTTCACCAAGCCTGTCACTGGGAGCAGGTTGATGGGCAGCAGCCCCCTGGCACTCAGTCCCCTGTGTGTTACCAAAGTAGGCCAGGTATACAGGGAAAACGTTCAGAGACCAGCCTCTGCAGTCCTTTAAAAAACTTTTCTCTCTCAGGTCCAAGGATGGAGCGCTCTCACTCTTGAATTTTGCATTCCCTGGAATATTCCTTCCTAATTAGCCTGTTCCTCTATTCCGCTGGAAAATTCCAGATTCTACATCCCTTTCATTTGGACAATAACTTCTAACAATGAGGGAAGCACTGGTTTGGAAGCAAACCCTTTTGCTGAAGGGAACAAGGTGCACGAGGGCTCTGCCCAGCCTGGGTGCTCAGCTGATGAGTTACCCAAGGTAGGGGCAGGGGCGGAAGGCCTGGCAAGTCTTTTCCAGTTTCAGAGGACTTTCTGGTCTTTGTGGGACTGGCAAAACCTGATTCTTTGTGGCCATCTATCAATCAAATTAATTTTGCCACATAGACTTTTCGAGCATTGTTATCATTGTCCCCTGAGACCATACAAAGAGGGTCCCAAACCAATACTAAGTAGAAACCATAGCTGTTAAAATTGGCAATGAGCACAGGATACTGAGAAATGCTTGGCTGCTCTGTGTACTTGACCTTATTCCTCCAAACCAAGTGTCTTTGGCAAGGCCACGCTACTGAGGGCAGTCCCCTGAGCGACTTTGTCAAAGGAAGTATGAAGTGAAGCGGGACAGTTCTGACGTTTGAATCGTCATGGAGACAGGGTCTACAACAGGCAGCCCACATCTTTCTCTATTTCGCCATTACTTTAAATCAAATTGAAAACCCTAGCTGCTGAATGATGTTTCTTTTCTACTTCTGATAGATACTATTTTTTCTCTTTCTGAGGAAGTTGAACAGTGAGGTGGTAAGGGAGGATGGCTATGCAAGGCCTTAAGGTTATGGACTCTCAGTCCTGTGAGGATTACTGAAGAGGCCAACAAGAAAGTTCTGATCTGAGGTCATTACAGACAGATGCTCTCCAGGCAGCCCTGGAAATACAACTAGTATGTGCCAAAGTCTAAAAGCTTAGACTTTGCATCATCTAAATGCCATCTGCACCATCACGGGAAAACAGGGCTCCCCTTGCAAAGGGGTTCCAGACCCTCCCCATATCTCAGTGGAGCAGGGTGAAAAACACCATTGTTATGGACCTTTGGAGAAATAGTCAGTGCAATCAAATGACCCAATATTACTTGAGACCTCCAGCTGGGAGGAGCAGAGCTCAGCAGCTTCCACAGGGATGGAGAGCAAGGGTACGGTGGAATAAGGTCTCATGGCCTGCAGCCACACGTGGCCAGGCCAGCCACCCCCACCCTTACTCTTCCCGTCATGCCATCATATGGGCCCAGGGATGCTGCTAGCCATGGATTAAGAGTATCTCTCTTTGATTTATGACCTGAGTCTGGACTTAAGCCTAGAGAAGGCATTTGGAATAAGAGATAAATTTCTCTCTCCTAGTTCTTAGATAATACATTGCTTTATGATTCTGTGGATGGGAGGCCAGGAGGGGCATTACTGTCAAAACAAGCTGGCCATCTCTCATTTATCTATCTGTAAGATAGTAGACCGTTTGTCATGTGAAATTTGAGACAGGAGTGGATATCAAGAAAGAAGACTCCAAGTGTACATCTTGTCCTCTGCAAATAAACACCTGGAAACTTCTCAAACCACTGGGCTTGCCTAAGACCACATGTAAACGTCAGTTCACTTCAGTTCACATTTCTGGCTTGTGGGAGAGCTTCTCAACAGGCAAACAGATGCTTTTGAAGACTGAGGCTTAAAATACGTTTTGCCTTCCAGATGACATTTCTGCCTTGTTACCCAGATGAAGGGGTGCTTGCCCAAGGCACTAGGAGATGGGGGGGAGGTGGAGTGGGAAATCCAGCTCACAGGTAGCTCCTGTTCTCCTGAGAAAATGGAAGCGCAGGTTCAAACACAAGAGGGAAAGGCAGAGAAATCACCAGATTTTTTTGAGGGTAATTTCCCCTACCAGCAGGATATGGATGCAGGGAGTCAGGTTGCAATCAGGCAGAACCCAAGTGTTCTTTAAGAAAATGTTCCCTATTTTTGTGTGCCTTGGCAAACTCAGGGTGGAATTCAAGGGTTGCCATGGCAACATCCTTTTTTACTGATTGGTCACATGGGACCCACGCACATTCTGGAAGCCACTGATAATAGTTCCCATGCTGGGTCCTGTTTGGGGGCTCTGTCTGCTCCTGGAGTGATGGGAGGCAGCTTGTTTGGGGGCCAAGGAGAAGGAGATGAGGGTCTGCATCCCTTGTCTCTCAAGCAAAGTGCCTTCCTGGTTATTACTGATGTTACCTGGGGGGCACCTGTCGTTGCCACAAGAATGAACCAAGTTCAGTTTGCCAGCAGTCATTCAGCCACCCCAAAACAGGCTTCCATGTCTATCAGCCAGGAGGACAGAGTGAGAGATGGGCTCCTCTCCTGTGCTTTCTGCAGAGACCACCTCCATCCAGGACCACAGGGCACATCTTGGGCATGGGGGACCAGGACTTCTGGAGTCTTCATCTCTGAGCATCATAACCTCTGTGGGCAAGGGTGCTACCTGGTACGGGGCCCCGGAGAAGCACAGGTGTGGATGGGACTTGGGGTGGGGCTGCTGGAAGCCAGCATCCTAAGCATTTCAGAGAGGCCCAACACCTTTGACAGACTGTCCCGGCAGAACAGCCAGGGGGCCAGCCAGAGAGACAACCGTTTAGCTCCTGAGGTCTCAGTAAAGCCACTAGCCCTTGCTGTCTCCACACACCTCAGCCCCTGGGTGCCAGGTGGGCTCACCATGGTGGGACGTTAACCTCTGACCCAGCAGAGAGAGTTCTGTGGCTTCCTTATGGCCCCCTCTCCCTAGCAGCACCCTCAAGGGGCACTCTCCTAGATTTCCTCCTGGCCAGGGCAGGCTGGCTTCCGGTCACTGGGAGAGGAAAGGGGTCCTCCAGAGGGAAAAACTGCTGAGGCCTTCTGGGGGAACAGGCTGTTCCCAGAACCCCTTTTAATCTCCACCCTGCCCAGTGTGAGTTTCTCTCCCAGTGAAGTCTAGACCTCATACACTTCCAGGTCCTGTTCTCCAGTGGGAAGCCCAAGAACTTGCAGAAAAGCAGCCTCTGAGGAAGTACTCAGTTTATGCCCTACAGCCCTGCCCCACTTGCAGCACCCCAGTCTCTCCCACGGGGCAGGGTCCTCGAGGAGTCTCAGCTGGGGGCCCTCTCCAGTATTAGGGTCTTGCACCTCTCCCCAGGAGGACATGGTCTCGCTGGTTCAGGGGGTCCCTCCCACCCAAGTGCAGATGAGAGAGGGAGGGCAAAGTGCTTTGGGGGGAAACTAACGACGACATTGCTCTATGTGTTCGTGTTCTGCATTTGAATCTGTTCCCATTCAGAGTTCCAATCCTGAGGGACCAGGGTGAGTCAGGCAAGGGAAGAGAGAAGAGAGGCAGACACGCAGTCTGGGCTGTGGCGGGGCGGGCGGACAAGAGGGACAAGGCCGCTGCCTTCCTTGGCTTGGATGTGTGGGACCCCTGGCAGAGGGCCTCTCCGCACCCCAGCCCCCGGGAGCTTACACCTGCTCCTCCTCTGTACTATGGCTCAAGCCCTGTTTCACTTGTGCTCATCAGGAATATTTGTGGTTCCCCACAGTGGGGAAGTATCTCCAGTTGCCCCCAGCCTGTTGCTCAAAGTGCTTGCAGAGGTGGATTGGAAGAAGACCCTAACTGTCTGAGAAGGCGGCAGGGAGAAAGCCCACGAGGGAGGGAGGCTTGAGGAGGGATCAGGGACACACACCATACCGCACGCCTTCCCAGCCGCAGGCAGAGAGGGAAGATTCTGGCTCCTTAATACTGGAAGGAAGAGGGAAAGGGAGAGAAGAAAAGCATGTAGCTTTAGGAAGCAGTTGAAAGAAAGAGGAGCAAGACAATTTCACTACAGAAATAAAGACCTGAGCTGGGAAAAGTACAAAGGGAAATATTACATTGAAAGGTTATTGGCTAATCAGACTATGCAAGCTTGAATCACTGGTGGTGGTCAATGTGGCATCCAGGAAAAAGTCAGGAAATAGACTTGAAACGGTGCTGAGAACAGTCCAGGGGATTCTGTTCCCTTCCCCAGAAGTCTGCAAGCAGACATCAATGACCTGTCCCGGTGGCCAAGCTTATGAACATGTTTTTCTCATGAAAATGAGTCAGTTGCAGAATCTGACTGCCGGAAGTTGTTATGCAAACTACAATAGTTTGATCTTTCCATCTTTCTGTGTTGGATTGTATTTCTCTTTTTATTTGGGGAAGACTAATCAACAAAGTAAATTTTAAGGTGAGAAAAAGGTAAGATGAGCAAGGACCTTAACTTACAGAGTCTTCCAGCACGGAGATGTGTTCGGGCTCCATCACCCTGGCCAGGGGACCAGGGTGGGCTGCAGCCCCTCCCCACCACTGGTCCCTCCCTGTCTCCCAAACTACTTGCCGCCCGGAGGAGGCAGGAACGCATGTCAGAGGACAAGCTTATCACCGCAGAGGGCGATTAGGGCAGAACGATGTCACACGTGAAGAAGCCAAATAAATATACACGTCTGTCTATGTGTGTGTGTTACAGAGATGCCCACCATATGCTTCTTTTTTCTCTAATGGCAGAACAGGCGGCAAAGCTGGGAGGAAGGCTCTCTGCAGATTCCAAAATGCTGGTGCGTGATGGGCCCTAGGAACAGAAAGCCAAGTGCCGGCGGAGACCGAGCGCTCCCCAACTCTGCCAACACGAGTCCTGTAGAAAAAGCAGTAAGAACGGAAGCGAAGGGGGTGCGATTCGCAGACCCCATTCGATGGCTTTCCCCTCACGCCTCAGGGGGACTCCACTGGTGGAGGAAGGAAGCCAGGGCGGAAAGGAAAGGCCCCTCTGCAGCAGCCCAGACGTCGGCCTCTCGGGACTGAGGGTTCCCGCAGCGGGAGGCTCCAGTTGATCCCTGGGTTGAAAGATGGGGCGTAGAGGTTGGCTGTGCGCTCATGCCTCTCTCTCACTCTCTCGCACCACCAGCTTGAGTGGCCACTGGAATTCCGAGATGAAATGGAATTTTTCTCTTCAGAGTGCCTACAGGTGGTTGAGCAATCATTCGGAACTCCTGGCTATTTATTGCATTAGGAAACAAGACCATTAAAGCATTTAAGACAGCCCTTTTGTGTCCCTGCCAAGGAGATGAAATGGGTCTGCAGTACTGGTTGCACCGCAACCTTGGGTTCTCGGCTGAACGGTCCAAGTTCGCACTGTGCGCCCGGCGGAGGAAGAGTGCGCCCGCAGGGCATGCCCATGCGCGTGAGCTGGGACGGCCGCGCGGGGCCGCTACTCCATGCCGCTTCGAAGGATCTGGTTGGCCGCGATCAGCATGACGCTTATGATGAAGGCCATGGCGAAGGCGCAGATGAGGCTCTTCCGCACGCAGGTCTGTCTGTTCTGCTTCTGGGAATGCACTGTGGGTGGGGACCAGAGGGCAGGGAGACGTGGGGGGGAAGGGGCAGGGGGAGAAGAGAGAAATGACACGGTGAGACGGGCTGGCCTCGTGCCCAACAAGCCTGAGCCTAGTCCAGGGCGTGAGGACTGGCCACCCAAGCCCACAAGCATTTCTGAGACCCCCCTGGAAGAACGCTGAACATCACGTCTTCTGGCAAACGGTACGACACAGTGAAACCTCTGTAACAAGAACCATGGCGGTGTGATGTTCAGAGTAAGGCGTGAACTCCCAGATACAACAGAGTGACAGTGACTTCTGAGCACGAAAATTGAAAACATTTCAGAGTGAGTTTCATAAAAGGCATCATCCAGGCCTTAATGCATCCATTTCTGTGGAACTGCCTGGCTCCTTTCTAAGGCAGCTGCTACTGATAGAGCGACAGTCAGATGCTTCCCTACATTTTCTCACCAGGCTGGAAGCAACTTACCTTTTCCAGAATGGCTCTCAGGCGGCTGCTGGCTGAAATGACTCGAAGTGACTTTAGGCAGTATTTCAGATATGCACAACACCAGTGGTCTACCATGCGGGTCCCAAGAGCTCCTTAAACATGCGGATTCTCAGGCCAGGCCTCACCCCAGATCTACTGAATCAGAGACTCTGGGGGTGGGGCCAGTGATCTGTGTTTACCTAGGTGATCCTGGAGCGTGCTGAAGTCCGAGAGGTGGGCCATATTGTTTGTGGACACGACCAGTGTGACGCAGGGAGGCACAAATCTCAGACTTCCTGGAAGCTGGGTAACTGTGGCCCCAGATCCTGCAGCCCCAGGGGTCTGACCTTGGGCCCTGGAGTTGCATTCTCTTATTCCTTTTGTTAGGCCATGTCCTATACCACTACTTTTATAAGGCCCATGAGAACCCATTAGTAGATCTCCATCAGAAGACATTAATTAGTGTTCCTAACACGGGCCAGAAACAGGGAAAAGGAAACACCAAGAAAGAAAAGCTTTGGTCAGGGTGTTGAGCTCTTTTCCAGGCACTGCTTTCCAAGCCAGAGTTTCTTTCCCTTCTCCTCCTTTTTGTCCACACCTCCTCCCCTGCCTGGCAGTGATCTTGCCCACAGTTTACCACTTAGTTATGGGAGAAATCTGTGCCCTGGAGGCAGGAAGGAAGCTACCTACACCAGAGCTACTCACTGGTGAGAATCACATCAGCTGGGAGTTTGGTCTAAATGTGAATTCTTGGGCCCCACCGCAGAATTACTGAATCAAAATCTCTTGGGGTAGAGGCCAGGAATCTGTGTTTTAATAAGATCTCCAGGTGATTAGAGAATTGCTGGGCCCCACCCTCAGAGGTTTTGATTCAGTAGGTCTGGGTGGGGCCAAAGAATCTGATACAGCTTGAGTTGCTAGGGACAAGGGGCGTGTGTGTGTGTGTGTGTGTGTGTGTGTGTGTGTGTGTGTTAGGGACATCGGGGTGGTAGGTATTGGGGGAGATGTTTCTTTAGATTCAGATGTTATGAAACCCAATGCCAGGACAGAACATTTTCAGATTACCGTCCACTCTGAAAAGTGGGTCCTTCTGCCTGACATTATACTATATCATTGCAAATCACCACCAGCTGAGGGAAAGTAGTTTTTCTTCAGACTAGATTAAGAGGGGAAAAAAAGAAATGCAATTTACTTTTAAATTACTCTCTCTCTCTACAGGAAAGAAGGCAAAAGAAAAAGGTCAAGGTAGGGTCCACATGCCCTTAAAGAACCTAAAAAAAATGTTCATTTTCAAGAACCTCTCACCTGTGACATTCTGTGGCTGCTATAAGTCCCAGGAAATAACAGGGAAGAAGAAGGAAGCTGGTGAAATCCAGAGGCAAACAAAACTCCCTGAGAGAAGGGGTCTCAGGGGCTTGTCAGGGGGCATTTAAAAGTTAAATCAACCAGGATGGTCTGTCCAGCAAGCCAGACACACTTCACAGAGACCCAGTGCCCCCCAGCACAGCTCTCAGCAGCCTCGCCAATGCCTCATGGTTATTCCTGCCACCGTTTCAAAGGTCTTCCTTACTACCTCTATTCCTTCTGAATCCACTGGGCTCTTGCTTCCCCTGGGTGATCAAAAGCATTTTTGGTTCAGTTCTTTACTTGCTGATGTGTCCAATTTCAAGAGCTTATAAGCACTTACCTGGCGGAAGAAAGTTTCCATGGTGTGGAGATGCGCCTTCCCCCGAGAGTGGGCAAATGTAAATAGATGCCAGCTCTCAGGAAGGAAAAAGGAGGTGGCGTTTAAGAAGGAAAGGATGGAAGCAGAAAATAAAATGCGGATGTGGAAGTAGCATATCTAACACTTTCTGAGGACTGGCTAATTTATGCTGGGCTGCTCCTCGCATAAAAATATTTCTGAAGGCAGTCATCTACCTTTCCATCCTGAGGGCTGGTGAAGGATTAAGCAAAAGAGAAATTGGGTAACTGAACCGAGGGAGAAATTTTTTGCTGAAGCCCTTCTTTGTGAAGGACACTCCGAAGAAAATGTTGGAGGCAACAGGATTATCCCCCCAGGAAGGCTGAATCTTTGATCTAAAAATCCTTCAAGGCAGTAGGAAAAGGAAGATAAGGAAGGAGGAAAGGCCTGGAGACGGAACAGTTGTACTTGAGGCCATGCAAATCCAAATCCCAGCCCAAGTCCTGTAAGCCAGTGGAGCTTCCAGGACATTCCCAGGCAACTCTAGAACAGATCTGCTTTGAGTCTGTAATTTAGGCTCTGTGTCTTGATGAGAACCTTTTACAGCCAGCTCTCACATCACCATAACGTGTGTGGCAGAGTGAGAAAGGATTTGAGAGCCAGACCCAAACCTGAATCACGATTATCCCACATCTAAGCTGTGTGAGCCTGGGCTAGGTAATTTCCTGGGGCCTCAATTTCCTCCCCTATAAAATGAGGGTAATAAGACCTACCCTGCTCTGAAGATTAAGGACATATAAAGGTACTGCAATATTGTTCGTGCTAATTCCCTTTTATAAGCCTTTAAAAAACGTCCCTGTAATCCCCTCAGTGGGCTGGGTTTGTTATGTGCTTTATGTATGTCACGGCAGCACTGGGGAGCGGCAGTCCTTGGTGAGCTGGCTGTGTGATCCTCATTTGGTAGGACATGGGCCTGAAGCTCCAAGGAGTGAAATCTAAAGTCACTTGCCAAATGGTGGAGGTGGGGTTTGAGCCTGATTCTAATATTCAGGTTCAAAACTTCTGCACAAACTCTCTCTTCTTGATCTCTCACTTGACAATAGAATGATCCAAAGACAATGTGCTTTGAACACGTGTTCTGGTTGACATAGTATAACCTAGCACTAATCAGTGTGTTTGTTGATAATTAAGGCCTGTCTGTGGTTATCATATACTTGCATTGCACTATATTTGTGTATATATATTCTCAGCCTCTATGCTCCCGGTGGGACTATTGGACTAGGAGAAAACATAGCTTCTTCTAACTGCCACTTAGGAGCAGCCCTGGGCAAGTAATGGAACTTCGCCTCAGTTTCTCTTTCTGTAAAAGGAGCTAATGATAACTGTTCTGTTAAACTCAAGAGTTATTTCAAAGATCAGTGAGCTAATAAAAAAAAGTGAAAGCTATGTCCACCTGTGAATTGCTGGAGAAATACAAGGTTTCCTTCTTGTATCCCCTGAGGGCTGGAGGAAAGGCCTGCTTCTTTTTCTTCTGTACCCTGCAGCTTCTAAGCACAGGGTTGAGCATCTCAAACATTTGCTTTAGTCCCTTTCCTAATTCACCCAGAACGGCAGCTGGCTCACCTTCCTAAAGCAGTGTGACTACTACCAAGAGCTTCCTGCAGAGGCCCCTGTGCTGCGAGAAGCATGTTGCACCCAGTTCCTAAGCTCAGCAGGTAGGACCACAGGAGACCTCTTATCCCCTTCCCACCACTGCCCCAGACCACCACTCCTCCCCTCCCCTTCAGCCGCACAGGTGTCCTTGCTGTTCTTTGCACGAGACTCCACAGTGCTGTCTGCTAGGGGGGACTGCTGACCTTTCCTCTATGTCAGTTCACTTTTTCATGAGGCTTCTCCTGAATATCCCGCTCTCAAAGGGCCTGATCTTTTTATTTTTTAAATGGTTTGGCTCTTAATATTTATTTATTTTTAATTGAGATAGAATTCACATACCTAAAATGCCCCCTTCTGGAGTGTACAATTCAGTGGCATTTAGTATGTTCACAAGGTTGTGCAACCGTTACCACCATCTAATTCCAGAATGTTTGCATCATCCTAAAAAGAACGCCCCACACACTGAAGTCATTCCTCATTCCCCTCAACCTCTCTCCACACCCCCCCACCCCACCAGCTCCTGGCAATCACTAATCTGCTCGCTTTCTCCATGGATTACTAATTCGGGGCATTGCGTATAAATGGAATCATATACTATGGGGCCTTTTGTGTCTGGTGTCTTTCACTCAGTATAATCTGGTACAGGTTCACCTGTGCTATAGCACGTATCAGTTCTTGGTTCCTTTTTGTAGCTGAATAATATTCCACTGAATGGATGTGCCACATTTTGTTTATCTGTTCACCAGGTGATGGACACTTGGGTTGTATCCATTTTTTGGCTATTATGAATAAGGCTGCTATGAACATTCTTGTACAAGGTTTTGTGTGAGCATGTTCTCAGTTCTCTTGGGTACAAACCTAAGAGTCAGATTGCTGGGTCATAGGGTAACTCTTCAAGGAAACTTCCTTTCTGGATCTTACTGAACACTGAAAATGGCAGGAATGCGTCATCATGCTGCTGGCAAGCTTTCCTGCCTCTTTCTTCTCATTAGATCTTGAACTCTCTTTCTAACGTCGCAGTTGACAAGTGGAAGCTCAGACAGTACATGGGAATGACATGTGAGTTGAAGGAGGCTGACTCAGAGGACATACAAGTGGAGTATCCTGTTTTACAGGAAGCTTGTTAGCAAGCTCCAAGCACTGACAGGCTCCCAGCTCCCCTGGCAGCACCTGGGTTCATATACTCCAGAGACAGCCAGAGCCGTCCGCTTCTCACTCTAACAGAGATCCGCACTGCTCCACCTGGCAAATGACAGGCAGCAGCAGCTCTCAGATTTCCTCCTGGAGACAGTTTGCACAGATTTTTCCCCTGACCAGCCGGGTGGCCCTGCATATAATGGGTTCATAAGCCTCTGGCTTCCGTCTCTTGGAAATGGGGCTCCGTGCCTACAGAGGCACCAGCTCCCAAATGAAGCATATCAGAATCCCAACAATTGCGATTAATTGTTCCAACACAGACCTATGTAAGGGACATGTCTGGCAGGGAGTTTGGGGCTCAGGAATATTATAAATATTATCAGGTAATTCTCACAGAAAGCCAGAGCTGCCAGGTCTGGGAGCTATTACTGCTCTGTGATCCTTCTAGGTCTAACACTTCATGAGTTTCTGAAACTGGAGATTTTCATAGCCTAAAGTGGAACTAATTAAGAGCTTTTGAAAGAGAACTTTCTCAAGATCAGGGATATCAGAAATGTCACCCGATTAACAGCTGGGGGTAGAGATGAAGGATGCGGCCTCTAAAGGAACAGGGGTGAGGCTGGTATGTTTTATAGTGTTTTGTGAAGAGAAAGAGGGACTGCCTCTCCTTGTGGGGTGGGAGGTGATCCCTTCTCCATCACAAAATTATCTCTGACAGACAGCTGTGTCTTGCTTTGAGGACCCTATTATGGACCTTTAGTATGGTGGCCAGGTGTTTTTCTGGCCTTTCTACCAGTCCTTGCCCTTCTTGTAACAAAATTCATCTTTTGGGTTGGGGCTCTGCACCTCTGTACCTAGTGGAACTCTCAATCTGGGGCTTCTCCTTTCCCACCATAACAAATCAGATTGGCCAGGCAGAGCACCCCAAGCTCTTGGCTTCGTCCAGGGGTGGGCACACGGGCCAACCATGTTTTACCAGAACTCCTTCTTGGAATGGACATGAATCTTGACAGGGAATCCTGTCACCTCAGGGAGAAACAACCTGCCTGAGAATGAAGCCAAGAGAGAAGAAAGAAGGACAGAGAGAGCGAGAATGAGTGAGTGGGGATGGAACAGGGAGAGAATGTGGAATGCTGGGATTCTCTTCCAGTCCAGTCAGCCGAAGTTCATCCCTTTGACTTCCCCTCTTATTTCAGCCAGAGCATTTAAGCTGAAGGGGTTCTCCGCTGAGTCTGTGTAACCTGAAACCAGAGTAGTCTTGACCAGGACTCTCGGTATCCATTGCTGGGCATTGACCTGACTTATGGAACGAATGTGTCAAAAGGAAGGTTCAGGCTCTGTAAATGTGGTCCTGTTTCCGTCGTTCAGTGATGTGGGATCCCAGAAGTATGTACTCCACAATGTCTCCAGGGAAAACAGAAACAAAAACAATAAGACAGCTGTTTTTGTTTTTCTGTGTGTTTTGAGTGCTTACTAACATGTTACACATTATATGAAATATTCTCATGTGTTGCCTCATTTAATGCTCCTAACAACAGCATGAGGTAGAGCATTACATGAGCCCCATTTCACAGATGAAGATAATTAGGCTCTTAATATTTATTTAAGTGCCTCACTCAAGTGGCCTAATGTGTGGTGAGGCAGGGTTTTAAGCCGGGCCTGCCCAGCGTGCAGAGCCCCAGGTCTTGACAGCATGTCTGTTTAGCAGAAAAAGCTTTCCAGATCTCCATTCTGCATCTCAGAATCTCAGTTCCTCACTCATGGCTCCAGAAAACATTCCTATAGGTTTGCTATGAAAGGTACCCAAATAATAGAAAAATCCTTTTTGGTCTCATGTCCCAAATCTCTTTTTAAACTGTCTCCTGTCTTACCACCCACTGTGGACCTCAGCTACACCTTAACCTCCTACATCTACCCAAGGAGACACACAGGTAGCACCTGTGTGCTATTTCAGGAAAGCCGTAACACCAGGAGAGCCAGGAGCAGATGGCGTAAATGACACAGCATGCCGTTTTCATTTGGATAGGCCTGAAATCCCAACCTGCATGGCCAGGTGCCGGGGCAAGTCTCCCCATCCAGGGGTGCACCTGTCACTCCAACAGGACCGTTGTGACATCAGCACGGATGGCTAAGTTGGAGGCCTTGGATTTGGCTGCAAATTCTTTCTGACCTTCCACTGAGCCCAGAAACTTTTTAATGTGTGAATGTGGCCATCATTGTCTTGTCTTTGCATGGGGCAGATGAAGAAAATTAGGCTCAGAGAGTTAAACTAACTCACCCAAGGTCATGCAGCTAATCTACACAGGGCTGGGGACAAAACTCACATAACTGCAGAGTGGTGCTTCTGGGGCTACCTGGCCTGTGTCACCTTCCACGACATTTGTTTCCCTTGTCTGTCATACCGAGGCATTGAATGTGCAGGGCAGCTCTGCCATGACTTTCACAGGACCTATTTATTCATTCCCCAGTTGATGATTTTGCTTTACTTCCCTCTGCCATGCATGTTGTCAGAATGTCTAGAAAAATATGACAGCTGGTATTCCATTTAGGGACAACATTTGGGGGATGTGTCTTGAAAGGGCTCACACACAGATCTTGCTGCACTTCTATTCAACTTCCAGATACAGTATGATTTTATTGGAGATGAAATGGAAAATGAGTAAGGAGGATGAAGCCCCATTCTGTAAGGAGCCTCTGAAACAGTTCTGCCCAGGTAAAGGAGCCAGGTGACAAATGAAGAGGCCAGGGCAGGGCTTTCTCTGGTAGCCCTGGGCTCAGATCCTTCCTTTGCACAAATCACTCCCCCTTGCTGAGTCTCAGATGCCTTGTCTAAAACCACAGGGGAGGCAGAACTTCTTTCTCAAGCCATGCTGACAGGTCAGTTGACTGTGTTAAAAATGACCAGCATCTGGCAGTCATGCCAGACAGTTTTCCTCCATCTCTTCCCCCCGGGCTGTATCAATATGAATCATGCAGTAAACCAAACTCAATATATAGTATAATTTGTCACAGAAACACATATAAGGACCTGGTGACAGGCAAGTTTAACCACAAGACCACTCAGGTTCATATATCTCAGCAACTAGAACCAAATAGTAAGATACAAGGTTGCCCTTCAGTGTTCCTGAGCTTATGTTCTCCAAAAACAAAATGTACGGTGACTACAAGGGGTCAGACTGAAGCAAAACATCTTAAAACTCTGTTACGTAGCAAAAGGGGCATTGTGGTAGTTACATAATCTTACACCTAACCCATTTTGGGGGGTGCTGACCTATTTATTTTTCCAAATAATTAGAACACAAATACTGACAACTAATGCCTCAGAACATCATTTATCTTAATAAAGGAATTCAAAAAGATCTGAGGGCTTGGAAGTACCTGAAATCCCACTTGCAACCAAATATTCTCATGGGACTGGGGACCTAGATAGGCTGTGAACTAGTGGGTGACATCAGGGAGCCCCTGAATTCAGTGGGCTTTGATGACCTCAGGCCCAAAGCACACAGCACAGCAGCCTGACTCAGTCCGAATGCTTTCCCATCCTGAAGCTAGCCGGGCGTGAAGCAAAGGTCCACTTCAGAGCCCTTGAGCTAGGTTCTTCTGGGCTCTTCCCTGCCTTCATCGGGGTTCCTGTAGATGATTTCTTTTGTTGCTCTAAGAAAATGGGTTCTACACATAACATGAACTCCCAATTCAGGGTTTTCTGAAGAAGTCAGGAAAGCTTTCCTCATATGCAGCTTGGAATTTAATCCTATTTCTCCTTGTCCTTTCTTTGGGAGAAGAGGAAATATTTCTACTTGCTTATGATCACAGAAGCCTACCTACCATAAAGATAAGGCAGATGGGAATGTGCGAGGGGCTGTGTGTATGTTGTTTGTATGGATCTAAAAATCAAACAAATAAAACAAAATCAAGCCAAAATGAAAACTAAAACGACATAAAAAGCCCTAAACCACTTCCTTGGGCTCCTGGCTTATTTCTCTCTTCTTCGTTCTTTCATTCACGTGGAAGGAATAATTCTATTTCCTGAATTAATGTACAGAATCTGAACACCTTTGTAAAGTACCAGACTCAAGATTTATAAAAGTGAAAAATCTGGCCACTGTCATGACATGATGCTGCTGGCATCTGGAAGTCCTCCTGTCCATTTCTCATTGGGTCTTTACACACAGGTTGCCCATGGCAGCGTTTTCAAACCTTTTCCACACTCCAGAATCTCAGCCTTGACTTCCACTTCACTCAACTCGAAACCATCTGATGTGGGCTGGTTTAAATTCCATTTCTGCCACAAAACATCTGTTTCATTGACCATCTCCTCCTTCCTTGCTCAGAGAAAGATGTGCCCTTTGCCTTATCAAAGCAAAGACCTTCTGAACCTTTAGGTTTTTATTTCTCATTGATTCCTTTCTTTGACATGAAGGGAGGCAGGATTTCCAATCCACACGGATCACCCGGATTTATAGGTGAGCTAATCAGCACAGGCACATACTTGTTGCAGCAAAGCTCTAAGTAGAGCAAGAGGAAGCGCTTCCTGGATGGGAGCAGCCAGAGAGGAGGCGGCTTGAGTGGGGGTCTGGGGAAATGTCCTGCTTGGGGTGGTGGAAATTCAGGGGCTGGAGGGGGATTCGAGATGTCAGGCAGGGCATGGCTGAAGTGGCTGGATGGGCATGCAGCCTGGGCAAGGGGCAAGAGCAGACAGCAAGGAGTTGACAGCTGAAATGACAGGATGGTTCCAAAGGGCTCAGGACTCAGAGCAGAGTGAGGAAATGGAGGAGGTGTGAGCAACGCAGTTGTGCAATCTGACAGAAGTGGAGAAAGCGAGAGGCTCAAACTGCTAACAAGTCTCTGTGGGCATCAGGTGTAGGAGATAAATAGAAGAGTGCAGCCAAGGTCAGCCTCAAATGGACTCAAGATCAGCCTCAAATGGACTCAAGGTCAGCCTCAAATGGGCTCAAGGTCAGCCTCAAATGGACTCAAGGTCAGCCTCAAATGCGCTCTCTCAGTCCTAGAGCACCAGGGATGAACGTGGTGCCAATGCATCATCTCATCCTAGACACCTTTGCCCAAAATACAATCAGAGAGGCCCTTTCCTGAACACAGTGAGGGCTGTGGGCATTAAATATACCCACCAGTGACTTTAATTGTATCAGAGATTGGAAAACTTAAACCTAAATACAAACGAATGAGCTCGGGTTTGAGGCCAACCAGCACTGACATAATATCTAAAAAATAAAAAACCCACCTCTGACATGAAAAAATTCAAATGGGATCATATAACCAATATTGTGCAGGTCAGTCAAAAAATGAATGTGTTCAATATAAAATAATGTTCCTTCTGTTAAATAAGACCATGAATTTTAATGCATTTAATACAGTGACTGGCACTTATGGATGACCCCTCCAATTGTAGGTGTTACCAATGTTATATGTATGAATCATTAAAGCAGATCCAGGAAGATTTCTACTTGGAATTCCCCTTGTCAGTCATTCATCTTGTTAATGTGTGAGCTTTTGAGCAATGAAAGACATAGCTTAGAGTTCAAATTACTTCCCAGCCCATCTGACCTTTCCGAAATTACTACGGCTCGTGACATTTCTCTGAATAAAACGCTGATTCACAAACAAAGACTCTTATGGAAAATGAGATTGCCAGAAATACTCTTCCCACCACAGTGTTCGTTGAAGGTGGGGGGCTAGAGCCCCAGGTCTTGCACTTTTTGAGCACATGGTCTGTCAGCTAGGAACGGGGTGGACTAGGGAGGCCAGGCCTGCTGTTTTCCCAAGTTTTAGTATATCTCTCTCTCCCAACCCCCGTGCCTGTCCTGCTAGAAGTGACATTGTCTGTGGCCATCCTGCTGGTGGGTGGTCTGTGTGGCTCCAACTCCAAACACAGCCACTGATACTACAGCCCAGGTGTCCCAGGCAGGAGGACCAACGCAGCCTCTGGGCCCCAGCTGGGGTTTGCTTGCTGTACATGGCATTTTTGAAAATTTTCAATTTGAACACCTTTAGAAGGGGGCACTGCTCTGAAGTTTATCAGAGTCCCCACCACTCCATGCCCATTTCCTTGGCTTGAATTAATTTAGTCTGTTACCTTGGAGTACAAGCCATCTCCTGCTTCCTGTGTCATGCATGGCCTTCAATCATGGGCACTGAGGCAGCCATACAGGCCAGGCAGGGCCGGTGCGAGCCCAGGTCCGAGGGAGCTACCGAGGCCACCTGCACTAGCTCGGCCCTCACAGCCTCCCTGCTATGGGCTCAGTCAGCTCTAATGTGGCAGCCCCAAGACAAGACCAACCGCCCTCCTGGTGTCCACAGGATAGTCTACCAACCGTGTTTATTGACGTGTTTAAATGTTCTAGAAAATAATAGCGTGACCTCTTTAAGAAATCTCAGTATTGAACAAGTTGAAAATTGCTGGTAGCCTGCTTGCCATTTTAATGTAATTAATTTTTTTTTCTATGCATCAGAGCTGTTAAAGCAGTTCTGATTTTCAAAGTTGGAGACAGGGATTTAATCATCTAGCTTCTCTGGAACTCTCTAACTGCCTAAAGGGATAAGGTAGGCTGTTCGATTTTTTTTTTTCTTTCTTGAACCCAAGAAAAATGGCTTCCCATGGGTGTGCTTTTGGTCCCCGAAGAATTCATTCCTTCTGTAACTACTTGATTAAGCTCGTGGCAGTCCTTTCATGAGCAGGGCTCTTTCTGGCCAGTGCACTCAGGGAGCATAGCACAGAGGCAACCCGTTCCTGAGGGTCCTGTGAAGGAGGTGTAATGACCCTGGTGTGTATAGAGAAGGAAACCCACTCAGAGAAGGCACCACCCTTTGCCCAGGGTTGTATAATTAGCCACTGGACTTGATCCAAGTTTGCCCGCAGCCCAAGCAGGCTTTCTGCACCCCGTGCAGCCCCCACCAGTGACACACACACACCACGGGGCCACACATCTAATCACAGACCTCAAAAAATCACTGGAGGAAGGATGGGGGCATAGAGGGAGGCCCTACAAAAATGCAAAGTTTGAGAAAAAAAAAACTCTCAACCTACTGCATCTTTGCAAAAAGGGTCTTTTAGCCTCAATCCCGGATCCTTGACTTCAGTACAAGGCCACCTCAGCCCAGGAGTCTGCAAACCCATTTTTCATGCAGAGGGTCAGCCCAGCCCAGGACAAGAGCAGAAGCAGGTTGCCTACCTCCTTCAAACTCCGTCTGGCAGTTCTCCGAGGTCTCCTGCAGGCTCTCCTCCTCGTTGATGATGATGTTCTCAATGTCCTTCATTGTTAGGTGGTCCCGGAAGGCGTGGTAGAGGATGTGCTTCAGCTCCTCCAGAGTTATCCTTTGCATGTCGAACTGTGGAGACAAAGTGGAGCGAGGATTTAGGCACATGGGGGTGAGAACTCCACTTGGGGCCTGACCAGCAAGCCCTAAGCCCTAAGCTTCTCTGAGGAAACTTCTCCAAGCTTCTCAGGATATCAGATGAGCAGCTTCTGTCATGTTCAGCTCCAGGCATACTTTGGAACTTGAAGGGCCTTATTGGGAATACAGCGAATGCAAAATAACCCCCTCAGTTGAGACTCTTGGAGAAAAAAATGCCACCTGCTAGTTGCATTTCCTACTCGCCCAGCCATCTGCTGTCACCCCTCCACACCTCACCTACTTTGGAGTTGTCTCACAATTCAAACCACGTGTATGTCTCTAAAAATTCTACAATCTCCCAAGAAGCCAGCAATTCCCATCTTGCTTTCATTATGTATCTTGTTCTAACAGGATAAAACATATGGTCAAAGCTGGGTTTAGGAGGAAGAGAAGCTGAAGGTGAGGTGTAGCATTCCCAGCTATTCTTCCCATCCTAGGGAGAGGATTATACTTTCCCACCGCATTTCTATCAGGTTTGCTCATATCTCTTTCTTGGCCAATGAAATGTGAGTGGAAGTCACCTAGGCCACATCCCACTTAAGCTTACAAACCATTGTGTGGCTCTGTCACTTGGTCTTTTCCCTCTGCCATGAGGCCAGCATGCCCCACCCAGGGGCTGCTCCTTGCTCCTGGGTCCCCGCATGCGGATATAGTGGGGAAATTGCATATAGTCCAGAAAGACAAAATAATGTAAGAAATGCCTTTGGTTGTTGTCAGCCATAAAGATTGTGGGCTTGTTTTCTACCATGGCATAATTTGGTTTAAGTCAACAATATAGGAATTAGCACACAGACGGGAGAGGCTTCCAAAACCAACATCCTGAAACATGATGTATGGGTTCCAGGGCCAGGCAGTGAGAAGTGAGAGAAAACTGTTCCTGGAGGCTGGAAGGACATTATGCAACAGCAAAACATTTGGTAAAATCATTGCCTATGATAACTTGGAGGACAGATACATATTCCATGAGTTTGTGGCATTAGGTAAAATTTGGGAAACGGCATGCTCTGGTTGCAACTGTGCATTGGCTATGATGCTACAAGAAAGAAATGAGCTCAGAGTGAAATCAGTCAGAAGGAGAGAGACAAACAATGCATGAGCTCAAGTGGATTAGGAATCTGAAATCAAAGAAAAAACAAAAACACCCAAACTCATAGATACAGAGAACATATTGGTGGTTTCCAGAGGCAGGGATTGAGAAGTGGTTGAAATGGGCAAAAGGCATAAAGAAGTACAAATGTCGAGTTAATAAATACATAAATTCAGTTAATAAATAATAAATACATAAATACAAAATACATAAGAATAACACACCGCATGGTGACTGTAGTTAGCAATACTGTATCATGTATTTGAAAGTTGCTAGGAGAGTAGATATTAAAAGTGCTCATCACAAGAAAAACGTGTAACTATTTGACGTGGTGGATGGTAACTAGATTTACTGTGGTGATCATTTCAGAATATATACAAATATTGAATCATTATCCTCTACACATGAAACTCATATAAAGTTAAATGTTAATTATACCTTAATTAACAAATAAAGAGATGAACTCAGGAAAGAATTGGCTGTTAGCAAGCTGGGAATAGAGACAACCCAGAAACTCCTGGTCCTGCAGGGTTGAAAGAAGCCATTGTTTCTCATTTCTGACTAGGAAGAGATAAAATTGAGAAATGCTGTGAATAATAATACAGGTGTATTAAAACAAATCAAAGTGTTCCTTTAACTATGTTAAGTGACTCACCCAGGAAGCCGGCTATTAAGTTTAGTGAGAGGTATGTCTGAAAAATAATTGTGGGTGTGCTATTAGCAGAAACCAATTGGAATCAAATAGACTTAAAAAAGTGAGTTTTTGAGAGAGCTGCCCAGGTCAAGACGCAACAGCCTGGGATTCAAAGACTCTATACGACTGGTCAGAACTGAAATGACCTCTGAGCTCCCCAATGTTCTACGGGCAGAAGCCCTTATGAAGATAAACCGCACAGCCCCAAGAAGGCTTACTTTCCAATACCCTCATCAGTGAGCACAGGAGAATGGTGGGAAAGGATGGCTCTGCCAGCTGGTGAAGCAGGGAATCATGCTTAAAATCAAGAGTGATCTGCAGGAAGCAGAACCAGGGTCTGATCAAGGACGATTCCTCTCCACAAGGTCTGTTCAACAGGATTTCAGAATTGCTCTGAGCCTTTGACGGCTATGTGTCTTCTACTTTTCACTTTCCGGTTTTGGTGATTAGCCTGACCTGTTCTACCACTATCTGTTGAGTGTGTGTGTGTGTGTGTGTGTGTGTGTGTGTGTGTGTGTGTGTGTGTGTGTAAGCTTAAGGGTATAATTTGTCTTTTTAGTTCCTATGTCTCCAGATCAGGAGGAACCACACCCAGATTGGATGTATGTTGTGAAATTCCTCATCTTGAGTCTCATGTTGTGATTGGATGGGACTTTGGGTGTCTCCCTTGGGGAGGTGATGAGTATGTTTTGTGACTGAGGGGAGGGAAATAAATACTTCAGAGCAAGAGTGTGTGCTCTAACAGGTTATATGATTTCCAGTTACTTCCTTCTCCTCCCTGTAAGAGCGCTATATCTCCGTGCGCACTGACATCACCCTTTGGCCAATTAAAGGAAAGTGAAAGTGATGAATGTCCGAGGAGTCCCAGAGCCGCCCTCTAGTCTGCATTTATCTTTTCCTTCTTGTCACAAAAACACTTACCACCAAATAGGGCTGCTCCTGTATCCTGAGTCCCGGAATGAATACAAGGGATACTAACCCACAAAGGGCATGCAATCTGAGTGAGAAATAAGCCCTTGATGTTAGCCACTAAAACTCTGGGATTTCTGCAGTATAATTTAGCCAAGAATGAATACAGAGATCAATGTTTTAAAATAGTCTGGATCATGGTGAAAGAAAGCTTTAGACATTTTTCTACTTCTCTTGCTTCCTTTTATATATATATAATTTTTAAATTAAGGTATCATTGATATACACTCTTACGAAGGTTTCACAAAAAAAACAATGGTTATTACCTTCACCCTTATTATCAAGTCCCCCCCCCCCATAGCCCATTGCAGTCACTGTCCATCAGTGTAGTAAGATGCCACAGAGTCCCTGATGATTAGCGACGTGGAGCATCTTTTCATGTGCCTGTTGGCCATCTGAATTTCTTCTTTGGAGAAGTGTCTCTTCATATCCTCCGTCCATTTTTTAATAGGGTTATTTGCTTTTTGGGTGCTGAGGCGTGTGAGTTCTTTACATATTTTGGATGTTAACCCCTTGTTGGATATGTCATTTACAAATATATTCTCCCATACTGTAGGATGCCTTTTTGTTCTGCTGATGGTGTCCTTTGCTGTACAGAAGCTTTTTAGCTTGGTGTAGTCCCATTTGTTCATTTTTTATTTTGTTTCCCTTGCCCGAGGAGATGCGTTCAGGAAAAAGTTGCTCATGTTTATATTCAAGAGATTTTTGCCTACATTTTCTTCTAAGAGTTTTATGGTTTCATGAGTTACATTCAGGTCTTTGATCCATTTTGAGTTTCTTTTGTTTATGGGGTTAGACAGTAATCCAGTTTCATTCTCTTGCATATAGCTGTCCAGTTTTGCCAACACCAGTTGCTGAAGAGGCTGTCATTTCCCCATTGTATGTCCATGGCTCCTTTATCATATATTAATTGACCATATATGCTTGGGTTTATACCTGGGCTATTTCCTTGCTTCCTTTGTAAAGTACTTTGTAATTTCTACCTTGCTTTAAATATGCCACTTCTTCTAACAAATTAAATCAGGTTACTAAAATTTGCTGGAAATCTAAATGGTTCAAGTTCAAAGCCATTTGTATGAGTAAGAGCAACTGAAGGGGGCTGTGTAAAGTGGATTTGTTTCCTGCATTGCAGCTTATTGACCATAGCAGTGAATTTTGAGATATATTTAGGGTTGACCCATGGTCTAATTTCCCTTTAGATTTAATAAGGGAACATGTGGTTATTAGTCTGGGTTCTGGGAGAAGGCACAGAGAGGGTGCTGGGCCTCACAGGTGAGAAAGCTGGGACCCCTCCACCCTCAGAGATGAAGACTGAGTAAATAAGTAACCGTTTCCTGGAAGCCCACTTGAAGGACTAAGGTATCCGGAAAATCTCTAACCAACTGAAAATTTGCTGAAATCCAAAAATTAGGTGAAAAGAATTGGCCAGGGGCAGAGAAGGGAAGGAAAAATACAGATTCCAGAAACCTACAGTTTTCATTTTATTCAGCTATCTGGGTCATGTTTTAATATTAGGATACTAATATTTAAACAATATTAGTTGAGTAGAATTCCATGTTTTCTATATTGTCAGAAAAGCTCTTTTACAAGTTCGAAAGAAATCACCATAAAATGTTATGGATACAATGTTAACAAGTATTACTTTCATGATTATCAGTCCGTTTGGCTTTTTATTTTTTCTTGAGTCATTTTGGAATTATGTATTTTCTCAGAAAAGCAGCCAGAAGTTTTTCATTACCAGCAAATAACTATACAACAATATACCACAATTAAAAATTTCCCTCAGTATTCCTTATGTTCCATTTTGTATTTATAATCCTATTTTTCTTTTTTCTAGCTTGACTTTTGTTTTATTCTGTTTTTAGTGGATCTTAGTTAAAGAAGGTATACTGCACACCTGTTGTTTTTAGGAACCTCAGGAGTTTTCCATTATGGTGGAATCTCTGTAGGGTCAATTACACAAATACATTTATATTAATTATATTATGTAGCCTTTAATTATAACCTGTATCTCCTATAACTTTATTTTCTGGCAACTATTTGATTTGTCAAAGAGCATCAGCAACATATTAAAGTCTGTGAAGACGATTTTATCTCCATAAATTGTTCTTAGAGTCCTAACATTTTTTAAATAAGGCAATTCTTTAGCAAATCCTTAGATTAAGGCAAATCTTTAGATTGATTTCCTAATTCCACAAATAGTTATGGAGGCTGACTCCATTCCGGACACAGTGATGGAGATACAAAGGTGAGCAAGACATTGATCCTGTTCTCAGAAGACAAGCAAAGGAGCCATTTTCATTCTGTGTGATAGGAGGTGCGACAGGGGAGTGCAGGATGGCTTGGGAAGACCTGCGGGGAGCCTAGAAGACTTCCTGAAAGAGAAGCATGCCCTCAGACCTAAAGGACACAGGGTTGGCTGGGTGAGCGCAGGAGGGGCGGGAGGAGGGGAGGAGGGAGAGAGGGAAGAGGAGCAGACCAGCCAGAGGGAGCGGCCGGACTAAGGCTGAGCGGCAGAAGGCTCCCCAGGCTCACCGAATGGCCCTATGCTGAGTTCTTCTGAGGACTGGAGCAGCAGGAGAAGGGGGCAGGTGATGAGGTGAGAGCTGTGGGTAGGGTGCTAATCAATAAAGGCCTTACGTGTCACAGTGAGGGGCTTGGATGGTTTTTATTTTTCCTTTTTTTTATTGTGGTAGAATATGCATAACATAAATTTACCATTTTATCCATTTTAAGTGTACAGTTCAGTGGCATTAAGCACAACTGGCTGTACAACCGTCACCACCATCCATTTCCAGAATTTCTTCATCTTCCCAAACTAGAACTCCTTATCCATTAAACACTAACTCCCTATTCCTCCCTCACCAGCCGCTACCCGCTGGCGGCCACATTCTACTTCCTGTAGAAAGTCAAACATGAACTGGTCTGCTCTGGGTGCCTCAGGTAAGTGGAATCGTGCAGTATCAGTCCTTTTGTGAGTGGTTACTTTCACTTAGATAAGGGCAAGGTTCATCAATGTCATAGTGTTTATTTCTTTTTGAGGCTGAACCATATCCCATAGTATGTACACAGTACATTGTGTTTATCTATTTATACCTCTTTGGCACTGTATTCCTTCCACCTGTGGCTATTGGGAATAATGCTGCTGTGAATATCTGTTCTTGTCACTGCTTTCAGTTTTGTTTTGGATATATCACCCAAAAATGGAATTACTAAATCATATGATAATTCTGTATTTAATTTTTTATGGAATGGAGCTTGGTTTTATCTTTTGGGTAGCATGGGGTACCACTAAAGGCTTTTCATCAGAGAAATTACTTCATCAAGTTTGACTGAGAGAAAATATTACCCTTTTCTGGTAAAAGAGGCAAGATGATCAGATAGGAAGCTTGAAGTAACAGCTTTGGAAACCATGGTGATGTTGAACTAACTTTCTAGGCCCATAATGGAGCTGCTTCTAGCCCTGAGGTCCCATGTCAGCAAACCAAAACTTAGGTAATTTTTGTGTCCCTGTAATGCTCCTTTTGACCAGAAATGCAGTCTATCCAGTCACCAATCCCCAGACACGGAGCCAATGCTGGGCCTTCTCAGCCCAACAAGGTTGACTATGTGGCCCAAGACAATCAGATGTTTTCTATTTGTCTCTTCCTTGGTCTTTATTCTTCATCCTGTAAAAGCTTCCTGCCTTTGGCCCCATTTGGCAGTTCTCTGAATGGAGGCTGTCCACTTCGTGAAGTGTTTAAGTTTGTTTGTATCACCTCAATTGTCTTCCTTAATCATTTTTAACAGTGGGCTACGGTGACAGAGATAATCCAAGAGCCAAGGAAGAAAGGTTGACAAGACTTGATGATTCATTTTGTGTGGAGTGTGACGGAGAATGAGCCAATCAGGACACCGGCATTAGTCCAGCTGAATGGGAACAGAGGAACAGACTTGAGAGAAATGTGACAAGTTGCATTTGGGATGTGTACACTGGAGGTTCCCAAAAGACAGTCCAATATAATAGCCCAGGAGGCTGTCGGATGTATAGATATGAGATGTATAAATACAGATTTGGGAGCTATTTGCATACAGGTGATAATAAAAATCATCAGAAAGGATGACAACACCCGAAAGAGTGTATCGAGTATGAAAAATCCCAGAAAAGGCATTGGGAGGCAGCCTCCATTACAGATTGGGCAAGGTGTGTGTCATATTGTGATTTATAATAAATGCATATTTTGGTTTTCTATCCATTGCTCATTCCTGGTTCCGGCTCCCAACTCCTAACAACCCTTGAAATTTCCTAAGTGATAAGAGCAACTGGAGCATCTTTTGTCATATTTGGTCCCCTTGTCCTCAGTTCCTGAAATCAATTCAGACCCATAAATGGAAATCTTGTTACTCATAACAAGCCCTTTCAATCACAACTGAGTTTATGTTAATAAGATGACTTATGGAAATCCCCTAAAGGTGGGAGAGCTGGTTACCAAGGAACTAATTATGACTACAAGGTTGGAACTTTGAGGCCCACTCCCTGATTTCCAGGGAGGTTAAATTGATCGCCAATGGCCAATGATGTAATCATTCATATGCATGTAATGAAACCTCCATAAAAACCCAAAAGGAGGGGTGTCAGAGAGCTTTTGGGTTAATGAGCGGGAATGCTTTTAAGTGCCTTTTCAGGCCTTAAGCTCCATGAAAACAGAAGCTCCTTTGTTTGGAATCTTCCCTATGTATCTTTTTATCTGGCCATTGATCTGTATCCTTTAATATCTTTTGCAATAAACTAGTAACCTAATGAGTTATCTGACTTTCTTTCCTGATTTATGTGAGCCCCAGCCAATCAGATATTTTAATCTAACAGGTTAATCTAATCCAAGGAAATGTAATGGAAACTTTTGATTTATAACCAGTCAGTCAGAAACACAGGTAACACTGTGGCCTTGAGACTGGCAACTGAACTGAAGAGCAGTCTTGTGGACTGAGTCTTTAACTTCCTGAAACCAATACTGTCTCTGGTACATAATATCAGAATTGACTTGAACTGTAGGATGCCCAGCCGGTGTCGGAGAATTACTTGGTGATGTGGGGGTAAGGCTCACACATTAGAATTGGGTGCGTGTTATTGATACACACAGTCATTAAAAAAATTTAAGTGCCTTCTGCTTGAAAAAAACTATTTTTACATCAGCATAACTATGCTTGCTGTCTTTCTGTGTGGATTTTTTGCTACATGTTTGTCTCTAGTTTGGTTTTTAAACTTTCTGTGTTATATTAAACATATGTCTCTTACAAAGAGAATAGAGTTGGAGTTTTAAAAAAAAACCTAACCTGAGATTCTTCGCTTGCCAATGGTGGAGTCTAATTACATTTTCATACACTGTTATAAACACGTTTGGCTGTTAGTTGTTATTTCATTTCCTGCTTTCAAGTCTTGAGCACTCATTACATTTTCCTTGCCTTTTTGTCATTTGCAAAAAAAAAACCCAACTGTACAGTTGTCCTAATTTCGATTATACTGGTGGATATCTTTCCATTTATCAAATGCATTACTTAAGCCATAATTTCTTATATCACCCAATTGAAGAAGTTAAATTGCATTTTCTCATCGTTACTTACATGTGATAAGAAAATGTGTATCTTTATTTTCTTACCTTTTACCCAACACTTCAGTCTTTGTGAGTTTAATTTGAGATTTATTAGGACACGTTTCCTCCTATTTGCATCTTTTTCTAGAATAATAGTTGGCTTCTGCATTTAATTTTGTAACAAAATTTATAATAGCTACTGGTACTTCATTATATTTATTTAATCGATTTCAATGCTCACTTCCACTTTTCTATGACCGTCTCAACCCTGAGGAGTTGATTCTCATCCAAATATCTTCTAGAGAACTTTTTAAAGTAGTTTGATAATGGAGAATTTGTGAACATTACATTTTCTGATTTCTTATAATATGATAGTATATTGTCCCTTATTGCCCATGACAGACAACTTAGTCTGGTATGGAATTCTACAATTGCGCAAATTTCCCCATAAAGCCTTTGCAATTTCTCTGATTCTTCTATTACTTAATGTGGGGAAGAGCAAAGAAATTGGATGGGTGATGTAAGTTTTTACTTTTGAAGATCATTTATTTTTTCTTCTTGGACTCTAGTAGGAATATTTCATCACCCATGAAATATGGAAAGTTTTTCATGCTATAAACTAAGCTATGTTTTTGCATTAATCTTGGCTGGAGTTTTGTAAGGGGTTTTTTAATTTTTACACCATGTAATTTCCACCACCTGCTGCCTGCAACCGCTTTATTTTCTCTTGTTCCAATAGGATCCTTCCTCTTAGAACACAAAGTATTTTTCGATTTCTACTCATTGTTTTCACATTTTTCAACTTTTCCCTAGTAATTTTCATCTTCGTTTTGTAATTCACGACTTATTTTATTTTATGGCACTGCTGCTTATGCTCCTACTATCTCCACGGAAGCTTTTAATTCTGCAGTGTCATTTTGGATTCTCCCGTGCTCTTAGTGTTTTAGTCCATTCCTTTTCTGCTCAGACCGTTACGGTTGCAGCTTTTGTATGTGTGTGTGATTGATCCAGATTCCCTTGCATTGCTTTTAAAGATTAAAATATTAAGGAACATCAATCAAACAGACATCTCCTGCCATTCTAACCTACCTCACTTTTCAGAGGCATGCTCCTCCTCCGCATTCCTTGGGCGTGCTGGGTTGGAGCCGATCAACGTTATAGCGGCTGTTCACTTGTACATGAATGAGAAATGGGCAACCCCAGCGCAGGACTCGCCAAAGCAGAGGGCGCGTGGGATGGCCTTGCACCTCTTGCCCCGTCGCTGGTGGGGTTTTCGCTGAGCACCAGGAGCCACGCTCGTTCCCCTGCAGCCGTTCCTCGGGTGCGGCTTGGGGGCTCCAGACCCACTCGCTCAGGAGGCGTGGTTCCCTGGAGGTGGGAGGACCGCTGCGCATCCTCAGCCTGTCTACGGGATGGTTCTAAGGTGTTTCCTGGCTGAGCATCACCTGGAAACCAGTCAGAAATTCATCTTCTCCAGCCCCACCCCAGACCCTCTGGGGGTGGTAGAGATCCCAGCAAGCTGCGTCTGACCAGCTCTCCAGGGGACTCTGGTGCTCACTCAAGTTTCTACAAAGGGACACGGAGTTCTAGTACAGAAAGGAGACCCTTCTCCCAGTGCAGGGTGTCCCCCAGGTGGCTGTCCGTGGAGGGGAGTCAAAAGATTTCCCTTGCCTTCTGGGGGTCCTCCATCCTGGCATGACTCAGGGAGGAGCTCGCAGTATTGACTGCAAGCTGGCCCCGCTCGGTGCACTGCTCTCCACCGGTTCAGGGGGCCTTCAGGGGGCAGATGGCTGCCCCAGGCTTGCCAGAACTCTTTATCATTGCTCTTCCCCGGCAGTCACTTTCGTCCATTTATCAGCCTCTGCCAGCAGATGATGGCTCTCTGAGGGCATGCACTGCATCTTACACCGAGTTTACAGCCAGTCCTATCCCAGAGCCTGGCCCCAGCTGGGTGCGGACGTTTGCTGGATAAATAAACATGAATCCTCTTTTGTTCCAAAGCATGGTCTTTCCTGTGTGCTTTCCCTCAATGTCCCCCATGCAATCCATGAGAAGGCCAGGCAAAGCCCCCTATGCAGGGGACTACTCATTTCCAGATTCTCTCCCATTTCAAGGTGGAAGAGCAGAACAACTGAATGCATTTTCCTGTTGTGAGCGGAATCTTGGGGTGCCTGAGTCTCCACTAAGCTCCTGAATTCCTGATGAGATGAAATACCAGCTGCTGGAGGGATGGAGCTCTCTGCTCTCTGCCAGGCTCCGCTCAGCAAGGCTTCTGCCACTATTCTTCATGCCTGCCTCATGTGGAGACCTGTATGGCAGGGAGCTGCATCTTCCTAACCAGATTTTAGGTGAATCCAAACTCAATCCAACCTTCACAGGAGGTGTGAGATTAATATTATGACAGTTCTTCTCTAGAGAGAAGGGTGGGTGGAATAAACTCTGGACCATTGCCTACTTCTATTCTTCTCTCTGCCCATCTACAAAAACATCATCCTACCAAGAGAGCTGCCCAGAATATCAGTGGGTCAGACCTTCTCATCCAGGGGGTGGAACTGCTTACAGTTTGTGATGGTGCCAACCCCTGTAGTTGGGGGCACCCAGACAGGAGGGTGGGCGGACAGAGTCACACCCACGTGGTTGAGTACTCTCATCCATCAATCCTGGTGTGGCATAAGAACACAGCCATTTGCTAAGAGTGCCCTGAGCACCACTGTGGCAAGGCCAGGCAAGGTCATCAGAGCTACAGAATTTCCTGCCTCTGCCTTCCCTTTAAGGCTTGCTTGGCCCCACACACGTGAGGTGGCTTCCCCTGCCTAATAAACGACACCCACCACACAGGGTGTGTCCTGCCACCAGGCTGCCATGTGTCCTGCCACCAGGCTGCCAATGGTATCCGGCGTGGGAGACAGTGCTATAACCAGAGACTGCAGAGTCCTTCCTGGCTCCAAGATTTTCTTCACATGAAGCATTAAAGAGTGAGACTGGAATGCAAGGCACTGTGAGACCATGCCCCACCACCAGCAAAGGGGCAGACACACCTGGGGCCTTGGACAAGAGAGCAGGCTAGGCGAAGGAATGGGAGGTTCATAAAGGTGTTGGTAAAGCCCACACCCAGGCAGCGATGGGTCCGTCTGGTTTCCCCTCACTCGATGTGAGTGACATGAGGACAGAGAGAGGAGCAGACTGTCCTGCCAAGAGTCCGTTTGTGTCAGCACAGGGACTGGGTTCTAACCCATGGATCAGCCTCTGCAAACTCCCCCTGGAATGCAGTGGTGACTCAGAAAAAGATGAAAACCCACAGTCACACCAGCACTGAGATTGAGCACCTATTCACTGCCACAGTCTGGAAGAAATTTTCCACTAACTGCCAGACCTGTGGAGCGGCCATGTGGCTTGGAATCTGTGGCTGACATTGAAAAGCTTTGCCCTCTGGAAAATGTCCACCATTCTGCCAGAAAGCAAGGAGGCACTTGGCCCTGGGAGACGCCCCTCCCTAGGCTGTGCTCCTGAAGTAGCTCAGACCCGGCCCCAGCCCCTCCCAGCCAGCGATTCTCCCTCTGCAACTCTTCAAAGGCCATCTACAACAGGACAGGTTGGAGGGGACACTGAGGTGGCCGATCGCGCCCCGCGGCCTGCCTGGCACTTGGGGAAGCAAGGTGTGTGCTGTTGCTCCCCGCTGCTCACACCTGCCACAGGCTTCTCCACGTGCGGCAGCTCACCCTGCCCCGGCAGCTGTCGTGCCTGCAGCTCCATATTCTCCTGGCAGTGGCCCTGGACACCAGCCATCTACATCAGCAGTGCTCCGATGGAGAACTGGTCTCCAAGCCCCGCAGACACCAGACACCGTGCTGACACGGTGTGGCCAGAGCCCAGGGTCGCTTGGACTCGGTGTGGTTTGACCTCATCATACAGCCCAGGGTCCATGGGAGACGTGTTCACTATGGTGTGGGTGCAAAGGGGTCACATTCACTTGGCAGGGCCTTTCTAGGCGATGATCTGCAGATACAGACAACTTTCTTGGGAGCTGGGCCCATGGATGGATCCTCTGACATCCCATCTAAGAAGGGCTGTCCGACAAGACTGGGCTGTTCAGACACTAAGTGCCTAGTTTCCCATTAGACTGCCGGGAGGCAGGGAGGAAGAGAGGCTGGAGGCAGGGCCAGCTTCCTTTGTGCCCTGCAGACTTGGCCTCACCGAAGCCTCACAGGGGTCACTGGACTGAGGCGTGGGCTACCTTATACCCACATCACAGGCACCAGTCTGTGAAGATGCTGGAGCTCAGAGGTTAACTGACGCAGCCTAAGATAAGGCGTGAGGAGTGGGGTGTACTATTTCGGACTCAGCGCATGCGTTCCGCTCCCTCTCCTGCAGGGGCCACATGCTCTGCTCCTTTAATTTGAACTAGGATTCAGGGTGTGCCCCCCACTCTCCCAGTTGCTCTTGTTGAATTGTGCTGGCCATGTCTGCCTGCCACACGGAGAGAGTCACGGGCCAACTCCGGACTCTGCCAGTAGCTGGCGTGCTCATTTTCTCTATATGCTTTTCTTTCCCTCATTCAGCAAATTCATTTTAAGAACCTACTAAGCACTGGGGATACATCGGAGAATGGGGCAGAGGAAAGCCCCTGCCCTCGTGAAGCCTACTGTGTCGTTGTGGACTACAGGACATAGCGAAGACAAAAGTAAGATGTGGTGTCAGATGGTGACATGTCTGTGGGGCCAGTGGGCGGAAGAGGCTGGGAGTGCTTGTGGGGATTGCAGTTTTCAAAGCGAACAGCAGGGGGCTCTCACGAGGAGGTGCTATTTAGGCTGAGACACAAGGAGATGAGGACAGACCCTGTGGATACCTGGGGGCGGGGCTTCCAGGCCCGACGGTGCAATCGCCAAGGCCAGGACGTGGGCACCCGCTCGGGGTTCAGGCCGTGGGGCCTGGAGGGAGCAGAGCGCGCACTGGTCTACAAGGAGTCTGTCTTGCTCTAAAATCCAGCAAAGTGCTCCTCCTCGCAAGTGGAGGTAATCGATGCAACAAAGTGCCGCCCCCTACTGTAAAGTTAAGGGTTTCTGAGTCTGGGTCAGAGGACAGGCCCATAAAGCTGCTCCCGGTTGCAACAGCCATCACCATCATTGCCTTGGACTGAAATAAGAATGCGCACTGCGGTGCGAACCTGTGAGAACGCAGAGGGCAGAATCTGCCCTCCTAGAAGTGGGTTTTGTGGTAGGCTGAGTACTGGCCCCAAAGAGGTCCACACCCTAATCCCAGGAACTTGCACATCTGTTCCTTCATGCAATACAAGGCACAGATGTGACTAAGTGAAGGACTTTGAGATGGGGAGCTTCTCCTGCATTACCCAGGTGGGCCCTAATGCCATCACATGGGGCCCTATCAGAGGGAAGCAGAGGCAGATTTGCCTGAAGATTTGATGAAGGAAGTAGAGAGTGGAGTGGTTCATGTGATGATGGAGAAAGGCCTTCATCCACAGAGTGCAGGAGATCATCAGAAGTTAGAAAGGACAGCCTCACCTAGAACCTCTGCAAAGAACAAAGCTCTGCCAACACCTTGCCTTTAGCCTAGTGGAACCGTGTTCAGACCTCTGATCTCCAGAAATCTAGAGAATTTGTGTTGTTTCAAGTTACAAAGTTTATGACAGTTTGTTACAGTGATATGAAAGAAATACAGGGTTGTAAAGTAAAGGTATTTTTGCCATGAGCTTACTTAGGTCTGGAAACACTTATCTTATCTTGCAGAGTTTGGACACAGAAGGTTAATTGTGACCAGTTGCCTAGACAGCTGGTTCCCATGAGACACCGGCAGAGGGTCCCAACAGGGAACCTTCTCTACTCATGTCTGAGGAATCCACAGTGTCTGAGAAAGATGAGATAAATAGGAAAATGGGAAACAAGAAGGCAAGTGTTAGGAAAAGTATTCACATCCTCACAGCAACTCTTGAGAATAAAAAACATAAAGATTCCCCTTGGCACATGGAAAAGAGCTGATGGTCTCAAGTGGCTCATGCTTCATTAATGGAAAACAGTGCATTAAGACGAGCACGTATAACAGATCTGACTGAGGTGAAGGCAAAACGAAGAAGCCAGTGCGTGTGTGCACAGTCCTGTGCATAAGTTCTTTTTTTTTTTTAATGAGAAAGTGTCTTGGTCCCTAACACTGTTTTAATTCTTTTTTTTAATTTTTATTTTGGTATAATTTTTCTACAATTACATGAGCAATATTATGGTAATTAAACTACCCACTACATCAGGTCCCCCACACCAACCCCATTACAGTCACTGTCCATCAGCGTAGTGAGATGCTGTAGAATCACTACTTGTCTTTTCTGAGTTGTACAGCCCTCCCTGTGCCCCCCCTACATTATGTCTGCTAATCGTAATGCCCCCTTTTTCCCCCTTGTCCCTCGCTTCCCGCCCATCCTCCCCAGTCCCTTTCTCTTTGGTAACTATTAGTGCATTCTTGGGTTCTGTGAGTCTGCTGCTGTTTTTTTTCTTCCAGTATTTTTCTTTGTTCTTATGCTCCTCATATGAGTGAAATAATTTGATACTTGTCTTTTTCCGCTTGGCTTATTTCACTGAGCATAATACCTTCTAGCTCCGTCTGTGTTGTTGCAAATGGTAGGATTTGTTTTCTTCTTATGGCTGCATAATATTCCATTGTGTATATGTACCACATCTTCTTTATCCATTCATCTACTGATGGACACTTAGGTTGCTTCCATTTCTTTGCTATTGTAAATAGTGCTGGGATAAACACAGGGGTGCATCTGTCTTTTTCAAACTGGGCTGCTGCATTCTTAGGCTAAATTCCTAGGACTGGGATTCCTGGGTCAAATGGTATTTCTATTTTGACTTTTTTGAGGAACTTCCATACTGCTTTCCACAATGGTTGAACTAATTTGCATTCCCACGAACAGTGTAGGAGGGTTCCCTTTTCTCCACATCCTCGTCAACATTTGTTGTTGTTTGTGTTTTGGATGTTGGCCATCCTCACTGGTGTGAGGTGATATCTCATTGTGGTTTTAATCTGCATTTCTCTGATGATTAGCGATGTGGAGCATCTTTTCATGTGCCTGTTGGCCATCTGAATTTCTTCTTTGGAGAAGTGTCTATTCATGTCCTCTGCCCATTTCTTAATTGGATTATTTGCTTTTTGTTTGTTGAGGTACGTGAGTTCTTTATATATTTTGGATGTCAACCCTTTTTCAGATACGTCGTTTATGAATATATTCTCCCATACTGTAGGATGTCTTTTTGTTCTACTGATGGTGTCCTTTGCTGTACAGAAGCTTTTCAGGTTGATATAGTCCCACTTGTTCATTTTTGCTTTTGTTTCCCTTGCCCGGGGAGATGTGTCCATGAAGAAGTCGCTCATGTTTCTGTCTAAGAGATTTTTGCCTATGTTTTTTTATAAGAGCTTTATGGTTTCATGACCTACATTCAGGTCCTTGATCCATTTTGAGTTTACTTTTGTGCATGGGGTTAGACAGTAGTCCAGTTTCATTCTCTTATATGTAGCTGTCCAGTTTTTCCAACACCAGCTGCTGAAGAGGCTGTCATCTCCCCATTGTATATCCAAGGCTCCTTTATCAAATATTAATTGACTGTATATGTTTGGGTTAATGTTTGGATTTTCTATTCTGTTCCACTGGTCTGTGGGTCTGTTTTTGTGCTAATACCAAATTGTCTTGATTACTGTGGCTTTGTAGTAGAGCTTGAAGTCAGGGAGCGTAATTCCCGTTTTATTCCTCCTTCTCAGGATTGCTTTGGCTATTCGGGGTCTTTTGTGGTTCCATATGAATTTTAGAACTATTTGTTCCTGTTCGTTGAAGAAAGCTGTTGGTAGTTTGATAGGGATTGCATTGAATCTGTATATTGCTTTGGGTAGTATAGCCATTTTGACAATATTTATTCTACCTACCCAAGAGCATGGGATGCATTTCCATTTGTTAGTGTCTTCTTTAATTTCTCTTAGGAGTGTCTTGTAGTTTTCAGGGTATAGGTCTTTCACTTCCTTCTTAGGTTTATTCCTAGGTATTTTATTCTTTTTGATGCAATTGTGAATGGAATTGTTTTTCTGATTTCTCTTTCTGTTAGTTCATCATTAGTGTATAGGAAAGCAACAGATTTCTGTGTGTTAATTTTGTATCCTGCAACTTTGCTGAATTTAGATATTAGTTCTAGTAGTTTTGGAGTGGAGTCTTTAGGGTTTTTTATGTACAATATCATGTCATCTGCAAATAGTGACAATTTGACTTCTTCTTTACCAATCTGGATGCCTTGTATTTCTTTGTTTTGTCTGAATGCCATGGCTAGGACCTCCAGTACTAAGTTGAACAACAGTGGAGGGAGTGGGCATCCCTGTCTTGTTCCTGATCTTAGATGAAAAGCTTTCAGCTTCTCACTGTTAAGTATCATGTTAGTTTTGGGTTTGTCATATATGGCCTTTATGATGTTGAGGTACTTGCCCTCCATACCCATTTTGTTGAAAGTTTTAATCATGAATGGATGCTGAATTTTGTCAAATGCTTTTTCAGCATCTATAGAGATGATCATGTGGTTTTTGTTCTTCTTTTTATTGATGTGGTGGATGATGCTGATGGATTTTCGAATGTTGTACCATCCTTGCATCCCTGGAATGAATCCCACTTGATCATGGTGTATGATCCTCTTGATGTATTTTTGAATTTGGTTTGCCAATACTTTGTTGAGTATTTTTGCATCTACATTCATCAGGGATATTGGTCTGTAATTTTCTTTTTTGGTGAGGTCTTTGCCCGGTTTTGGTGTTAGAGTGATGCTGGCTTCATAGAATGAGTTTGGAAGTATTCCTTCCTCTTCTATTTTTTTGAAAACTGTAAGGAGAGTGGGTGTTATTTCTTCTCTATATGTCTGGTAGAATTCAGAGGTGAATCCATCTGGCCTGGGGGTTTTGTTCTTGGGTAGTTTTTGGATTACTGATTCAATTTCGTTGCTGGTGATTGGTCTGTTTAGTTTTTCTGTTTCTTGCTTGGTCAGTCTTGGAAGGTTGTATTTTTCTAAGAAGTTGTCCATTTCTTCTAGGTTTTCCAGCTTGTTAGCATATAGATTCTCATAATATTCTCTTATACTTCTTTGTGTTTCTGTGGGGTCTGTTGTTATTTTTCCTTTCTTGTTTCTGATTCTGTTTATGTGTGTAGATTCTCTTTTTCTCTTTTGAGTCTGGCTTGGGGTTTATCTATTTTGTTTATTTTTTCAAAGAAGCAGCTCTTGGTTTCATTGATTTTTTTCTATTGTTTTATTCTTCTCAATTTTATTTATTTCTTCCTTGATCTTTATTATGTCTCTCCTTCTGGTGACTTTGGGCCTCATTTCTTCTTCTTTTTCCAATTTCAGTAATTGTGTCTTTAGACTATTCATTTGGGAATGTTCTTCCTTCTTTAAATAGGCCTGGATTGCAATATACTTTCCTCTTAGAACTGCCTTTACTGCGTCCCACAGAAGTTGTGACTTTGTGTTGTTGTTGTCATGAGTCTCCATATATTCTTTGATTTCTGTTTTGATTTGGTTGTTAACCCATTGATTAATTAGGAGAATGTTGTTAAGTCTCCATGTATTTGTGAGCCTTTTTGTTTTCTTTCTAAAATTTATTTCTAGTTTTATAACTTTGTGATCTGAGAAGTTGGTTGGTAGAATTTCAATATTTTTTAATTTACTGAGGTTCTTTTTGTGGCCTAGTATGTGGTCTATTCTGGAAAATGTTCCATGTGCACTTGAAAGGAATGTGTATTCTGTTGCTTTTGGGTGTAGTTCTGTAGATGTCTGTTAGGTCCATCTGTTCTAGTGTGTTGTTCAGTGCCTCTGTGTCTTTCCTTATTTTCTGTCTGTTTGATCTGTCCTTTGGAGTGAGTGGTGTGCTGAAGTCTCCTAAAATGAATGCATTGCTGTCTATTTCCTCCTTTAATTCTGTTAGTATTTGTTTCACATATGTCGGTGCTCCTGTGTTGGGTGCGTATATATTTTAAATGTTTATATCCTCTTGTTGGGCTGACCCCTTTATCATTATATAGTGTCGTTCTTTATCTCTTGCTACTTTCTTTCTTTTGAAGTCTATTTTGTCTGATACAAGTGCTGCAACACCTGCTTTTTTCTCCTTGTTGTTTGCATGAAAGATCTTTTTCTATCCCTTCACTTTTAGTCTGTGTATATCTTTGGGTTTGAGGTGAGTCTCTTGTAAGCAGCATATAGATGGGCCTTGCTTTTTTATCCATTCTGTTACTCTGTGTCTTTTGATTGGTGTATTCAGTCCATTTACATTTAGGGTGATTATTGATAGATATGTATTTATTGCCATTGCTGGCTTTAGATTCATCGTTACGAAAGGTTCAAGGGTTCCTTCTCTAATATCTAACAATCTAACTTAACTTTCTTGTTACGTTATTGTAAACACCATCTGATGTTTCTTTATTTCTCTCCCTTCTTATTCTTCCTCCTCCATTCTTTATATACTAGGTGTTTTATTCTTTGCCTTTAGTTAGTATTTGGGTGGTCTGCTTTCTTTGCTATGATTTTATTTTCTCTGGTGACATCTTTTTAGCCTTAGTAGTGCTTCCATCTAGAGCAGTTTTTTAAACATATCCTGTAGAGGTTGTTTATGGGGGGCAAACTCTCTCAGCTTTCACTTGTCTGGAAATTGTTTAATCCCTCTGTCATATTTAAATGATAATTGTGCTGGATACAATATTCTTGGTTTGAGACCCTTCTGTTTCATTACATTAAATATATCATGCCATTCTCTTCTGGCCTGTAAGGTTTCTGTTGAGAAGTCTGATGTTAGTCTGATAGGTTTTCCATTGTAGGTGATCTTTTTTCTCTCTCTAGCTGCCTTTAATACTCTGTCCTTATCTTTGATCTTTGCCATTTTAATTATTACGTGTTTTGGTGTTGTCTTCCTTGGGTCCCTGTGTTCGGAGATCTGTGGGCTTCCATGGACTGTGAGACTATTTCCTTCCCCAGCATGGGCAAGTTTTCAGCAATTATTTCTTCAAAGACACTTTCTATCCCTTTTTCTCTCTCTTCTTCCTCTGGTACTCATATAATGCGAATATTGTTCTGTTTGGATTGGTCACACAGATCTCTTCATACTCTTTCATTCCTAGAGATCTTTTATCTCTCTCTGCCTCAGCTTCTCTGTATTCCTGTTCTCTGATTTCTATTCCATCAACAGCCTCTTGCATCTCGTCCAGTCTGCTGCTAAGTCCGTCGATGGCTTGTCTCATTTCTGCATTGTCTTTCCTCACTTCCCTCACTTCTTCCCTTAGCTCTTGCATATTTCTCTGTAGATCCATCAGTATGGTTATGACTTTTATTCTGAATTCTTTTTCAGGAAGATTGTACATTTCCATCCCATCATGTTCCCTCTCTTGTGTTGTCTGAGTCTGGCGCTCTGTTTGTACCATATTCTTCTGTCTTTTCATGGCGATATAAGGGGTTCGTGGTGGGTGCCATATATGTCAGGTGGGCTCTTTAAGACTTTTAAAAAAAAAAAAAAGGAGGAAAAAAAGAAAGAAAAGAGAAAAGAAAAAAAAAGGAAGGAAAGAAAAGAGAGAAAGGAAAAAAAAAAGCCCGCTGGGAGTAGATTCTGTGAAGATGCTGTAGGCGGCGCTGCTGCTCCACTGTTCTGCTGCCGTGGCCGTGCTACTTCTTAGGGCTCTTTGTAGTTCTGCCAGGGTGGGAACGAATGGGAGGCTGCTGGTCTCTGTGGAAAGTCAGTGTGGCTACTTTTTCCCAGTCACCAGTCAAGGGGTCCGAAATTCCCCAGGACTCCCAGCCTGCTGGGCCGAGTGTGCTGGAACGATCCTGCTCCTCCTTTGGGCCCCTGTCTCTTTAAGACCGCTAAAAAAGTGCGTGCTTTTCTTTTGTCCCAGGGAGCCGGCTGGGAGGACCCGGGTGCCTTCCCTGGCTCAAATCCTGCACCTCTGACTCTCCAATCTCTGATACACCACACAATGTGTGTCAGTGCTCCCGGCGCAGATCACCAGGGCTGGTTATTTCGCTGGCCTGTTCTTCCACTCCCTCCCTGCTCTGAATCCTCTCCTTCTGCCGGTGCGCTGGGGTGAGGAAGTGCTCGGGTCCCGCCGGGTCACGGTTCTGTATCTTGCCCGCTTCGTGGGGTGCCGAGTCCTGTCAGGTGTAGCTGCAGACTGGGTGCCATCTTATATCTTCTGGTCTCTCTTTTAGGAAAAGTTGTATTTGTTGTATTTTCATAAATATATATGGTTTTGGGAGGATATTTCCGCCGCCCTGCTCATGCCGCCTCTTCCCAGACTGCATAAGTTCTTAATAGGAATACATTGAGAAAGGGCTTGGGTTTTGCTCACTGTCATACAGTTGCTGTGTGACCCTGTCAAGGTTTCTAAACATTTCTGTTTCTAAGTTTTCTCCTATGAAATCTAGAGATAATGTTACTTATATCATAGCAGTGTAATGTGGATAAAACTTTTTATGCTAAAATGCAGTTCACTGTACTTGATACATTTTGCTTCCCTGAAGCTTTGCTTTGTTGTGACCCACACATGAAAAGTCAGGTGGAGCTCAAGTCTCTGAGTTATCACAGAGGTAAGACTCAGCTGACGTCCTGGTTCCAAGTCCAGCGTTTTCCCACCACGTGTTGGTTGGTAACTGTGGCAGTTCCAGAAATGGACATTAATCAACTGAGTTCTCTGTATTCTCATGCAAATAAATGCAGAGGGAGTTCAGAGTATTTGAGCAGTTGGTGGAAATATGTTATGTGCAGTGACTAACTGATTGACAGTCTAGGGCGGGTTCTGCCGCTGCAGGTCATTTAATAGCTTGGAATCTATTTCCTCCACCATGTATTAGATAACAGTCATAATAAAAATAACAACAATGATAACAATGAGATAACAACAATGGTAGGAATGATGTCTTATTCACCTCATCAGGATTTTGTATCACATAAAATAAGAAATGTTAAATCTTTTTAGTGAAAAATGCAAGATAATACAAACTGAAGACCTAATTTTGATAGGCCTATTAATAACACGTTATTAAATTTCCCCTCTGTGTCCCTCTCTGCTCCAGGCTGGAAGCTGAGGTTGGCCCATACCTAATTCTGGCTAAGAACAGAGAGATCAACCTCCTGGTGGCTAAAGCATATCTGCTTTTTATTTTTCTCATTTGAAGAATGTCACTGAGGATTCTAGGATTCTCTTGACAGCTTCCATCTGGCATTCAGCAAAGCAGTAGGATGAGATGTCATCGCATTACTTATCTCATTCTGGAGTGTTCCTTTCCCCAAGTCCATGACCCTAGACAAGTATTCTGAGGGAGGAAAGTCAGCTCTGATAGGGGTGGGCATTGGGGGAGAAGAGCCAGACCACAGCAGGCAACTGTAAATGTAGATAAAGAAATGTATGTCTGCTTGGGCTGCACAAATGGGTGAGGTTTGGACTTACCTCGCTCCTGTCTGCAAAGACTATGAACTTTCTAGAACTGGGCACTTGTTCTGAAACAAGGTTCTGGAGGCTAAGGTGATCTGCTGAAAACCGTCAGTGACTCCCTATTTCTCTCATCTTAGAGTCCAAGTTCTTCAGCACAGCTTCCCAGTGTTTCTATCCCATGCCTTGCCATCGTGCCCTGCCACATCCTGCCCCCTACTTCTAAGTCTTCTGTGTGCCGACCATCCTGATCTCCTCAGAGGCTCCATACCTATCGGCTTTCTTTCACCTCTGCGCTTTGCCTGTTCCCTCTCTCTGCAGCACCATTCTCTGACCTGGGTCCTCCTCCCAACCAATGCCTCCTTCAGGCCTCAACTCCTCTGACGTTCTCCTGGGAAGCCTTCTTCTGTTCCATGAGGTTGGATAGGCTTCCCTTTGCATGTGACCATGTTATTCCCTACCTAAATTAACCATTGCACCTATAGCAGTGTATGAAATTGCCTGCTGACATTGCTGTTTCGTCCATTGGACTGTAACATCCTTGAGGACAGAGACATGTCCTGTTGCCAGTTATTGCTCCATAGTACCCTGCAAACATTAGCTCTAGATCAGTATTTGTTCAGTTAAAGAATGAGTGCCTATTGTCTTGAGAAATGGATAAAACAACCACCGCATTGAGGAAAACCCCATGCACAAAGAGAAACACATGGCCAGTGGAAATGCTCAAAATGGGCCGTTATTACATATGAACATTAAAGCACTAAGAGGAAATGGAAAAACCTTTGTAGTGATTATGAGACTTAATGAATGGAAAATATGGGATGTAAAATGGCTGAAGAAAAGAAAAGGTGACCACATACAGGATAAGGAATCAGAAGACCAAACAAAATCAAATGGTTCCAGGCTGAATGGATAGTAGAAGAGAAACGAGCATGTAGAAATGAGAGAAAGAATGGCGCTGTAGGGCTGTGTGTCCCTTCCATGCTATAGAAATATTAGCATCAGTTGTTAAAAATTAAGAGAACTAAGATACTTTGTTCTGAGACTGAGAAGTGAAATGAATGTGCTTTTTCCCTTAAAATCCAAAATTAGTTAGAACATCCTTGACCCAATTTTAATTCCATGGGGAAACTCTATGAGGTTCAGAGACCTTCTTCTTCTTCCAGGAGCCCAAGGTTAAGCCCGTGGCTCTCTGTTCAAGAACCAGATCACAAATGCAGACTGTGTTAAGCCATATGCCCTTTGTTTTAGTAATTGGAACCCAAATATGGTGTGTGGGAATGTGGTACAGCTCTGTTTTAGTTCTGTTTTAGTTACCAGATCATAAATGGCACTTGGTGAACCCGCTGGCCTTATGTTTTAGTAACACATCACAAATACAACATGTGGTTGAGCTGTATGGTCCCCTGTTTAGTATCCAGATCACTACTATGGCACTAGGGTGAGTCATGTTTCCTTCTGTTTGTGCCACCGAATCACAAATCAGGCATGTGGTTAGGAATCACAACTCTCTGTTTCAGTAACCAGATCACAAATGTGGCACGTGGGTAAGCGGTAGAACTTCCCAGTTGAGGAACCAGATGACAAACTCAAGACTGTAATTAAGCCTTAGCCTCTCCCTTTTAATAAGCAGATCACACGTACGGCAGGTGGCACTGCCTCTCAGATCACAAATTAAGTGCACAGTTAAGCTGTGCAATGCTGCATTTATTGGATTCAATTATACATCCTGGCCTCATCATCTTATTTGTTGCTTATGAAATTTTAATCAGCTAAAGAAAAACAAACATTTTATAGAAACAAGATAACTGAGGCCATAAAGTCAGCAGCTCCATGGAAACACTTAAAAAGGCAGTTCAAAATCATGTCAAGGGAGATGCGGAGTCAAGGTGAAGGATTCTGGAAGAAACACACCAACCCTGCCAGATTTAGTGATGTGAGGCCATCAGGACAGCAATGGGATAGACTAAGGGCATTCCATCAGAAGTTCTTTGCTGCTGTAGAACATCGGTTTGGAGAAGAACCCGGTATTATCATTTGAATTATTGCAAAGCAGATATTTACTCCCCGCATTTCGACTGTGACTGGAGTATAGCCCTCCCCCACTGGTGTAGGGCTTGGCCATGAGACTTGCTTTGGGCAGTAAGATGCTAGTGGCAGTGGCATGAGCAGAGGCAGCTGGGCAGGCCCTCTTTCACCAGGGACATCTCAATGAGAAAAATTTCCCCTGGGTTTCTGCTGCCCAGGCCCGGAGTGAATACATACAGGGCACACCCGACACAGCTTGCACTAGCAACACAGCCTCCCGATGGACCTCGGCTGATTTGCAGACCCGGGAACATCAGTCTACGTGCTTCTTGTTTTATGCCACTACATTTTGGAAAGATTTGTGCAGTGTCACATGCAACATTTGGGGTTTCCAAGAGCAAGATAACCACAAAGGGCAGCGGTAAGCAACACCAAGGCAGACGGATGTGGCTCCGGCAGGGAGGTCGGGTTCAACAGAAAACAGAAGAAAAGCTGACCCAGGTTCATGGCTTTACCCTTCAGGGAGAAGCAGCCCTGCAGAGGTGACCTTCCCTTGCTGGATCTGTTCAGCCTCCTGACTCTCCCCACACTCAAGAAGTGCTTCGGACTCAGTGAGACTTGCAGCAGTTTATGATTCTATTCCATTATTCATCTTCATGCAAAGGACAAGTGTTTTGAGGGAAATGAACACAAAGTTTGTAGCCTGTGAAAGGGATTCAAGATACAAACATTGCAGGAAAACCAAGCCCTTTGGAGGCTGAAAAACATACTTTTGAAAAATATAGGAAATCAAAGTCAACTTTACATAACAACTGCTTTGTGCTCCCTCTCTATGGCATTCATAAATAAATACACTTGTTGATTAGATGAAAACTAGTTAATGTATAAGAAGTAATGTTTTAAAATTTTAATAATGCCATAGCATAAATGACAATGAAGCAGTAAAGAGAAAGATTTATAGGACAGAAAATGGACTCAATGATTCGGGTGGCAAAACAAATATCATTAGCTCTGGGATGCAGAAAAAAGGAACTCAGGGTTGAAAATCAAATGGGAAGAGGTGACACATATGAAGGAGACAGAACAGAAAGAGGCAGAAAAATTATTTCTAAAGAAGAGTGAAAATGAAATAGAGCAAAAGTAACAACGAAGAAGTATAATAATAATAAAAAAAAACACTTTGTCAAAGTTGAGTTCTCTACATCGTCAGGGCTGGTGTTAACCAAGCAACATAATTTGAAAGACGTCAAAACTTGGACATATTTCGTGACAGGTTTGAAAGGCGAGAATAAAAAAAAATTCTGACATCTTGGCATAAAAAGTAGATCAAATAAAAATAGCTTTCAAGTCAGAAAGCCAGACCTTCTTGGACATGTCCTGTGCGACCCCACCCTCCAGGAGATGGCGAAGAGACATCAGACTTTAGGAGAAAGTACTTTTACTTAAGAATTTGACACTTGGTGGGTTATGATTCATCTACAAAGGAACAGAACATAATTCAGCTATGCAGGAGCTCAGAAAGCTAGAATCCACCACCCTTCTTAAGTAATTATTTAAAATGCACATCAGCCCACTGAGATGAATCAAAATAAGGAGTTCAAGAAAGGGGAAAGCATGGTATCAAGGAACTGGTTCTGAGAACTGAAGCCATCCGAATCTAAAATTTAATTAAAATATGTTGTAAACATGAGTATAGAACAAAATGCAAATAAGGTGGCTACTTCTTAGAAAAGTATTCATATGCAAAACCAGTAGTGTAACCATAGTATATTAGTTCTAAATCCCATATTGCATGAACAAAGATAAAAAAGTGGGAACAGGAGGGATAAAAAGGTGGGAGAATGTACAAATTTCTTTTTTTAAGTGGGGGGCAGAGTTCTTATTTAATGTTGTTAAGTGGTAGTTGTGGTAACAGGCATGCCTATCATATTTCTGATTTTAATGGAAATGTCTTTAGGGCTGTATATAATTGTCTTGTCTTTTCCAAATTTTGTTCTGTAGAAGATAGTTCCAGGAAGTGAAGTGCTCTTAAAAAAACAAAATGAAACAAAACTATGGTAAATATGAATGTGAAATATGGTGTATGATTTTCCCTACTAGAGATGAAATACATAATTAGTGTGTTTCTGAGCACCTTTGTAAGAGATCAGTTTAATTTTTTCCCCCCTAGTGTTTGCCAATAATTAAACAGGAAACCTTTTCTCAGAAAATATTGTCATAGATACTGAGCCTGTCCCCGAACATCTGCCCTGTCCCAGATGCACATGTGACTCACTTTGGACCAAAGAGAGACCTGTGATGCCTGCTGAGGGCCCTGGGGAAGCATTCTGTCCTTGAGAGACACACAGAAAGCAACGGCCCCTCTCTAAGCTCTGGCATTGTCACATCTAGATGTGATGTTTGCAACAGCTAAAATCATGTTGTCACCCGCACAAAAATGACATTGTTCTAGTTATCCCAGTTCGTATCTGCTCTGCAATGTCTGGGGCCTCATTTGCAAAGACTTGAAAGCTGGAGGTGACTTGGCGGTTGGGGTGGAAGTTCCTGAAGGCTCCTTCACTCACAAGTCCACACCAGGGCTGGGCGGACTCCAGGACTACGTTCGGCAGGGAGTCAGACTTCTCACAGGGCAGCTCGGAGCGCCCAGGACAAGTGTTCCAGCAAATGCACGGAAGCAGCCCAGCCTTTCTAACGCAGCACCGAGGCGCGCGGCCTCACTGCTGCTGGATTCTACTGGGTAGAGCAAGTCACAGCCCACTCAGTGCAGTGGGTGGGAAAGCAGACCCACTTGTTACAGGAGGCCGGCCAAGGTCACATAGCAGAACACCTAGTGCTGTGGCCGTATTTGCATAATACAATCTGCAGAGATGTCAGCGCTGCGGAGGAGAAGCAAGAGGGTCAAAGCCACTGACACAGCCCACCCTGAAGCCCACCCATCTCTGAATTTGTGTTTACTGAGCTATTTCCCTGTCCTTTAAGCCAGTTTGACTGGGTGTTTTGCTACTTGCAATGAAAGCATTCTTACAGAAACAGATATTAATATCCCGCAGAGTCAAGTGGAGAAAATTGTCCAGACGTGGTGTACTGGTAAAGACGCAGGCATTCACGTAAGACAGACCTGTGATTTGATTGCTGGGTTTTCTTGGGCCTTTACTGAACCTCTCAGAGCCCAGTGTCCTTATCTGTAAGATGGGAATAATTATGATCCTAGGAGGTTGCTGTGAGGCTGGAACGTAAGGAATGAGCATTTGTAAAGTGTTCGTTGCTGGGCCTGGCACAGAGAAAACACTGCATGGACAGCCTTCATTAGCACTGTTTTACCACTAAATGCATGGCAGCATTTTGGGGAACAACCACATTTAGGGTGATATCCTTTCTTTTTTTACTAGGGTATGTGTGTGTTTTAGGTGTTCATTGATGTAATCTTCCTTCCTCCTCTGAAAGAATGTCCTTTTTGAAGTAAAAAATCATGGAAGCATCTTTCACAAAATGATACCCGAGAGAGCCTCAATGTCTTGGAGGAGAAATTTTGGGAAAAAACCCCCCACCAGAATTCATCCAAACTGAGTTAAGTAACAAACAGGGGCTATCTTGGAAGGTTACGGGGGGAGGTGGCCAAAGGATCCACGCAGAGGAAGTGAAGAATACGGCCGTAATTCTCCAGACCCAAGGGCACCAGGACAGCGGTGCTCCATAGGACTGAAAGTGTAACGTGGGACCCCCTGAGGAGGCAGCTGCTCCTCCCCACCTCCCCTCTGGGGCTCTTAGACCCTCAGCTCCTTTTGCCTCTCTGTGCACATAGCAGAAACACGCCCTGCAGAACTGCTCAGTTCATGCCAACAAAGAAGTACAGAATCAGGGAGAGTGAATTCCAACTAGACCAATGTATCTCCCAGCACATTCCAGCCGCAAGGTCTGCCATGGGTCCTGGCTGTACAGGAAGGAGACATGCATGGCTCCTGCCTCACTTAGAGAGACGGTGGGTAGGCCGGGTATATCAAGTCGTGTGTCTGCCTCCAAAGGGCAGGATTCACCAGGATTTGGAGAATCACAGCTTGAATGATTTGGGAAAGAAATGCCAGCCTGCCTCACAGGGGCTGCTTGTGGCTCCCCTGAGGGACTGCACTGTCCTACAAGCGACTCCAACTTGCTGTGTGTTGTTTCCGAATTTCTCCTCTGATACTGACAGCTGCCATTTTGTATGGGTTCCCAGAGACTCAGAATCCATCCTCAGGGGATTCAACACTTGTTTCAGAAAATCTGGGGATGAGTCAGAGCTCTTGGTATTTTGCCCCTGTGGCTTAGCTGATGTCTTCTCAGGAAGCCAGAAGCCTGGTTGGTGGCACAAAAGCAAGATGCCCAAGTTTACAGTCAATTCTAAATTAAGAAAACCTCAGTGCAGCCTGGAATCCAGCCAGAGAAATCCACTGGTACATTAGTTTCTCTGCCTCCATTTGCAGCCTTTATGGATGCTTTCAAGCTGTGCTTGTTATGGAGAGCTTTGATAACGTACTAATATGCTTAGCGAGGTAAAAATAAATAATAGGGCCTCTTGCAGCTTTCCTGGCTTTAAACCCCATAACTGTGAGTACTTCTGTAAGTAATTATCCAAAGAGCCTACAGGTCCTTCCCTGTACCCCCAGCATTGCCTGACTTTGGAGTTATACCTCTCTGGAATTACATTTAGATTGTAACATAACTACACTCGAATGTATTATTGCATTTTACCTTCACTGAAATCAATTTAGATTTTATCTGCTTTACAATGTCCCTTGGAAAATCCTGCATATCCAGAATTCTAGGGTGGTGAGAGGCAGGTGTTTAATCTGTTCTCTGCTGAGCATTAACTAGTAAAGACAGAGGTGTGAGGATGGTCACTGGGCATCCTCAAAGTAAGAAATGTGGCTAAAAACATAATTTATAGTGATCTGATCCTCCATGATTTCCACACCTTATTCTTACTCTCTTGCGCCCTTCACTAAAGTCACCTATCCCTCTCCAAATATTTCTTTCCTGTGGTTCCTGTAGATCTCTTAGAAGTTGGGTCACCTTGTAGAAACAGTGAACCACCGTCTTGATTCACAAATCCAGAAAATGGCACTCACCACACCAACGATGAGCAAGAGTAAAAGTTTTTTTAAATTAGTCCTTTCTCCATTTAAAAATGAATGTTTTAGAAATAGATTTTGTCTTTCTCAGTTTCAACTGCACTGGGCTTTCTGAGTCCTAGAATGTTGGTCCAAGCCAGCAAGGGTGTTGAAGCAGCCGGTTGTTCCCGAGGCTCCTCTTGTGGGCTGCAGAGATTTGGAATATGCAGATGCTGGAGAAGGCAGCTGAGTCCTGAGCCGACCAGACTTTGTAGCAGTAAACATGTGTTGCCTGACCAATATCTACTCTCTACTTTGTCCTATATTGTTGGTGTGGCTAGGTGCCCAGCATTTCTTACAGACATATGCAAAAGTAGTGGGTAGATTTTGGGTGGAAGTTCTTGAACAGCCGGTTACTTTGTTGTTTCCTTCCTGTCTAGCCCTGATGGCTGGAGCTGCAGCAGCTATTTTGAGACAATGAAGGAAAGAGCAAATGAATTGCAGAGATCAGTCCTGGCAATGTTGAACTGCTGAAACAACAGGAAAACTGCCTCCCCCGATCATATCCTTAAGGTGAGAAAAAGAGACCCTTACGTGTTTATGTCACTGCAGTTAGTCCTCTTTTCAGGCTATCAAATGCAATTTCCATCTCAAACACAAGCTGTCTTCCTTCCATAGAGGCCAAAAAGTAGGGTTGGGTGAGTCCATCTCCAGGCGCCATTTACTTGAGCAAGATAGAGTGGGCTTTCTAGTATCACAGCCATGGTCTGGGGGCAAAACATCACCCTCTCAATCCCTGTCTCTCTTTTTGTTATTGCTGCCAGTGAGTGGTGGTGTCAGGTCTAACTCCAGAAAAACTTGTGGGGAAGAAAAGAAAATCTCAAACTCATTTTGATAAGGCTCGTCTGGCTAGGCCAGGAGCTCTCACTGTTGCCATCACCAGGTAATTTGGCATCTCTAAATCCAAAGTCTTTATTCTAACTCCTGTAAAGATTCAGAGAGAATTGGGGAAGGTGATAGTCACCGTTAACTAAAATCTGATGACAGGTCTGGTAATGGGGAGACCCCAACCAAGTCACCCATCTATATTTAGCCTACCTCTCCAGTGACCACACCTTCCTGGATTTTTGCCTTTTCCAGCCCTTGATTATTTAATGCAATATTAAGACACAAATGAGATAAACTTCCAGCTCCATCGCTTACATCCTGTGAGCATTTGTTCCAGTTAACAGCACAGTTTTGTAACTAGAAACACCATGGTATTTTTCAGTGGTTAAGAGTACAGGCTCATGAGCCAGAATTCCTGGATTCAAACCTCGGCTCTACTGTCACTAACCCAGGGACTTAGAGCGGGTTATTCAAGCTCCCTGTTCCTCAGCGTTTTCAGCTGTAAAGTGGGGATAATAATTAAAGTGCTGTAAGGCTGTTGTGAGGATCATGCCCACAGGGCCTCACACCAACAGTGTGCTAAGTACTGGAAGTACTGTGTCATTTTATTTATAACAGAGCTAAGCTTCTCATGGGAAAGCTAAGCCCCAGCCTCCTCACTGGTAAGATGGGGCTAAGATGGAGCTAACCCCCTGCATTCATGGGCTGCTGACACCAAGTGTGTTCAATGCGCATACCTGGCCCCGTGCCTCGCACCGGCAGGCCCTTGATCAATGCTCATTTCTTCCCTGTCTCCTCCTCCTTCTTGTGCAGTGACGGATGCCTACGTAAGAGATGGCCCGGGCGAGGGTGCGCAGTGCGCTTTCTTGTCTGGACTGGCATTTGAGGGATAGGAAGTGGGGTAAAGGCAGCAGGCAACGCGCTGAAGGGCAGGCTGCCCAGGAGCTGACGCAGCAGCTTTATAGTTGGTGGGATGCCCTGAGCATCCTGACCTTGACAGAGATGGACCCCGAAGGTAGGAGCATCATGTCACTTTTACAAAGGAGCCCATGATATGCCTTTTTCTTTCTTTCTAGGGTGTGCTACAAGAGGCCTGATTTTCCTGGGGTGGAAAAGCTGTATTTCTGAAGCCTCACATGTAAGGTGCATTCCTTTAACGCTGGGGTCCGCTTCCTCCCCTGTCAAAGGTCACTGCCATCACCACAGCCGACATTTGCTTTTTCCAGGAAAATTGTTTTAAGCAAGGTCCCATTTCTTCTGATTGAATTTTACCTGACTCCTTTATAATGACTCAAAAATACGTTGCTACAGGACACAACTCAGGTTGAAAGTTTACTCCACGTACTCCGGACAAAGCTGGCTTACGGATAGACAGCTTCTCAAGTGCAAATTTGGTATCAAGCATTAGAATATCCGTAAGTAGATAAATAACAATGGGGAAATAATTTAGTCATTTAAATTGGAACAAATTCCCAAAATATCTCTTGTTATCACTTTGATGACTCAGACTCCAGAGTTCTTAGGGAATAGATGAAAATAGCTAATTAAAGCGTTTAGGATGATGGAGAGGGATTAATATTAAATGGGCTGGAGCTACGAGGGAGCTACAACACTAGATTGGAAGGGCAGGAGAGGAGAGGAAGGAAATCCAAACTAAGAAACGATGGTAAAACAGACTCTGATATCACCTAGAGGGAAGGAAGAGCTTCACATAGTAATTTCTGCCTCAATCTGCGCATCCACGACTCAATGGAAATAGTACATATTATTGACGGGAGACAACACACTCCCCCATCTGAATTCTGTAATGTGTTTTATTTGTCTAGCTTTACACGGCTCCTGGCTCTTGCTAAAACAAGCAAGCCCCCAAATCAGTGTCCACCGAGCATTTATATTGGACGCCTGTACTCCACCTGCCAGAAGGAGAGGGCTGAGGAAGAGGCCTGACTGCGGTGTCTTTCACACTTGTGTTTTTGTTTAGGTGTGATCCGGCTCTGTGTGTTTAAACGGTCCACCCCGTCTCCAGTTTTAGAGGCTGGCACCCCATGGAAACAAGCTCTCAGCATTTCGGCATTGTCCACACCCAAGGCCTGTTCTTTCTTTGACCTTGTCCTCTGCTGCTGACCTTCGTGCAAGGCTTTGGCTTGCTGCTCTGTGGTCTTCTGGCTCCAGCCTCTCCCTGGCCCTGAGCCCTGGTGCAGAGGTTCCTCAGCATCCCTGGGGGAGGTGTTAGAAATGGAAAGCCGGGGGGGGTTGCGACCCAGCACCCAGAATCCAGTCGATTCTGATGCAGCCCTTCTGGTGCTGCCCTGGGCTTTCCTGCTGGGCTAAGGTCAGCACTCTCCTCCTGGAGCCCACCTGCGTCTACCGCTGTGAGTGACACTACCACGCCTGAAGAGAGCCAGATCTCTGACACTGACCGGGGCATTTAGGGTATGCCATCAAAGAATCACCCAGTGAAGACAGATATACTTCTCATTGGTACCTCTTTATGTCAAGGGCTAGGGAAGTTGAAACCCCCTCAAATGGTGTACTTTTTACAATTCTGATTTTCTTATTTAGCAGAGATTACGCATCTCCTTGCAAGATGCCAGGCTGAGGCTGTGTCAGGAACAAGACCCTGTCCACGGTGATGAAAGGCACAGTGCTGACCCCCATGACGAAAGGAGGGCCTTCAGTCATCCACTGAGCAGCGAAGACACCAAGCACGGCTCCTTGGTAGGTCGCGCTAGTGAGGCGGCTCCAGAGAAACAGAATACGTGCATCTATAATTCACTATACGGAAGTGGGTCGCACAATTATGAAAGCGGCTGACACAACCCAGGATCTGCAAGGTGAAGACCCAGAAGAACTGAGGGTGTGGTTCCAATCTAAAGGCTCACGATCTGGGAAGGGTCAAAGGCAGGAAAGAATGGGATGCTCCAGACAGTGGGCAGGCAGGAGGCATTCTCTATCACTCAGCCTTTTGTTCTCATCAGGCTTTTAACTGATTAAATGATGTCCATCCACACTGGGAGGGCCATCTGCTTTACTCAGTCCACTGAGTCACATTTAATCTCATCTGAAAACACCTTCATAGACACATGCAAAATAATACTAGACTGAAGCCCTGGGCACTCTGTGGCCCAGTCAAGAGGACACATAAAATTAACCATCCCAGAAGTGAAGTCAGTTTTCAAGTATCAGGATAAGGCCACCTTGGGAGAGAGATCCTTTAAGAATTTCCTTTTCTCTACATTTTTCTGGTTAAGAAAGGATCTCAGACTGGGTCAGATTAACCTGAAATGAACCATACTTCTGTAGTCAGAAGGATCTGCACCGAATTTATGCTTTCTAATAAAGTTGGTGCCAGCAGCTATATATAAACTGAATAGCCCGTTCAGTTTAAAAACCAATTTTGGGATCCTACTGATATCCAGGAGGATCATGAAGAGGAAGATGAAGAAGCCTCCATCTACTCTGTGCCCTGGAATCACTATACTAGGCTAGATCTTTCTCTTTGAAGGATAAACAGGGAAAAATATAAGACTATTTCAAAGGAAATTTCTACGTAGTAAAAGTAGAGGTACCCATAGAAGCAGAGGAAAAGCTCAAAAGCTCTATTACAGAAAGAAAGCTCACAAAACATTTGTTTTGTGTTCTTAATGAAATACACACACACACACATACACACATACCACACACATACAATATTACCTATGAAACAAGAGCTATAATAATTGAAGACCAGGATAACATATATTTAAAGTTAAGAACAAGAGGGGATTCACCAAGAGGAGAAATTCAAGCATGCTAAAAACATAATAGAAAAAACAGCACTAGAGGCAACAAAGAGCAGGACCAACACTGCTGAAATCCAAACTCATGTCACAGAAAATAAATTTGAAAAGCTCATCAGAAATGCAGAGATAAACAACAGAGATAAAAATTATGAGATAGATAAACCTGGATTATTTGTCAATAAATAGCACAACTGAAGAAGAAACCAGAAGAGAAGCTATAATCAGAAGCATAACAAAAAGCCTGTCAGCAGCTGGAAGGAGCTTACTGTTACTGATGAAAATTTTAATGAATAACAAGGCAATCCAAGATGGCCAGGCACAGTGTCAGCGCCCAAAAACCAATACTTTTCCTATCACTAATGACAACTCATTAGTAAATTTAATAGGAAAACGAATGTCATTCATTGTAGAGAAAAAGTTCAAGGTCTCTAGAAATAAATCTAAGAAGAAACTATTAAAACAGTTATAAAATTATGAAATTAAGGGACAAGTCAATCTCAACCACAATCCTAACAAGATTTGTCATGAAATATTAAATTGATCCTAAATTTTATGCAGAGACTCATGCTATCAAGGTACATCATAAATCTATGTGGTATTGTACATGAACAGAATTGTCTGGATCAGTGGAATGGACTACAGAGGTGAAGAAATACTCCAACTATATATGGGAATTTAACATGAAGATGGTATTTCAAATACGTAGGTTAAGGATTCAATAGAGTTGGGACAACTGTCTATCTATACGGAGATGTAAAAATGTTGTACGTTCATAATATTTATAAAAATAAGTGCCAGGTAGATTAAACACACATTAAAAACTCTGAAACAGAAGTAAACATAATAGAATATATTTATACTATCGAGATAAGCAACTTAAGCAAGACAAAAACAATAGCCAGAAGGAAAAGATAAAGAGCTTTAACTAAATGAAAATTTTAAACTCTGCATGGTGATAGAAGAAATGTTTGCAACATTCATAATAAGCAAGGGATTAGCATCCAGGCTATATAGAGTATAAATAAATAAAGAAAAGGATTGATAATCCAAGAGTAAAGTGAATAACTGATTGATGAGGGAATACAAGTGACAATAGATATATGAAAAACTGTTTAGCCTTATTAGTAATCAAACCAATGCAAGCTAAAAATATTGTAAGATGCATTTTTAATCTATCAAGTTGGTAAGAAAATTAGCGTTTGATGGTATCAAGGGTTGGAAAGAAGGTGGTAAAAACAGTTCTGTTTTGGTACAGCGTCTTTTAAAGGTGATTTGACAATATCTATTGAAGTTGAAAATGCACATGGCCTAAAATCAGCAATTCTACTTCCCTGTATCACCCCTAGAGAAACCCTCACTCATGTGCACATGGAGGCAAGAACAGGCATGTTCCCCAAAGGATTTCTGTAAAACACTGGAACGGAGTATCCATCAATAGGAAAATGACTAAGTAAAATGCATTATATCTTTATCATGGAATCCATGCAATAGTTCAAGAGCGATGATTGCTCAATATACTGGCAAATTGTTGAGTGAAATAAAAAGCAAGAATGCTAAATGAGTATTGTGTTATTTATGGAAAAAGAAAAAAATCCCTCAACTAATAGCATTTTTTTCTGGGATTATGCACAGAAAAGATTCTGGAAGGATGTGTACTAAAGTGGCAATAGTGGTTAGCTAGCTCCAGAGACTCCCTGGGTGGGCAGGCAGGTAGTGGAGGGAGCTGGATGATGCACGACAACATGGCTAGTTCTTAAAAGCATAGATTAAAGGAATAGAATAAAATGAACTTCAATTTTCTCTACTGTTGTATTCCAGTGCCTAGAACTGTGCCTGGCATATAGTGGGTGCTCAATAAATATTTGATAAGTGAATGAAAAACACAATAGCATTGACATCCATTAAAAGTATGTGCAGTCAAAACAAAAATACAAACCATGCCCTAACAGGTGCACAATAAAATGGGAGAGAGGTGGGCCAGGAGTGGGGAAGAAAAAATAATTCAAATAAGAAAGGGCTATGTAAGGATCTACGCCATATGCTGAGGAATATAATTAGCTCTACACTTGATGCATAGGAATGACAAAGGTATCTCTGAACTCAGCGTGAACTCTAAAAGCAAGCAAGAATCCGAGAATTAAGGAAAGCTCTGAGTTGGTTTTCTTCCTGAAAGGTTCTGCCCAAGCCTCGTGACCATAGCCACGGCTTTGAGGACCTTGCAGAACACCAAGCATAGAAGCAAACCTGTAGACCACACGAGACGGGGCTGTAAGAGGTTCTGCAGAAGGGTGGGATCTAGAGAAGGGTTGCAGAGGCATCCTTGTTGATACTTCATTTTATCATTGAACAGTTTTCCATTGTATACATTTGCCACAATTTTGTTTATCCATTTTCTTGTTGATGGACATTATGTTGTTTCTAGTTTGTGGCTAAGGTGATTAAGGCTGCTTTGAACAATCTTGCACAGTCATTTCATGGGCTTACACTTTCCCTTCTCTTGGGAAAATCCTTAGGAGAGGAAGGCTTGGGTAGTAGGGGAAGTATATGGTAACTTTATGAGACATGGCCAGTTCCCTGAAGTGGTAGTACCATTTTACATTTCTACCAGTAATCTACACAAACTCTGTTCACTCCACTTCCTTGCCAGTGTTTGGTATTGTCAGTCTTTTAACCTTTAGCCTTTTTTTTTTTTGTGGACAAGAAGTGGACTTGTGGCTGTTTTGATTTGTGGTTTTCCTGAGGTGAACAATGTTGTACATCTTTACCTTTGTTGTGGTTACTGGTCACTTGTATATTTTCTTTTGTGAAATAGCCAAATATTGTGCACATTCTTTTTTGGGTTATTTGTCATTTTATTATTGAGTTGTAGGAGTTTTAAAAAAGATATTCTGCATACAAGTCTTTTCTCAGATATATGAAAGTATAATATTTCCCCTAATCTATGGCTTGCCTTTTCATATCCTTAGTGGTTCTTTATTAAAGAGCAGAAGTTTTAAATTTGGGGAATTTCAATATATCAATGTTTTCATTGTTAGTGATTTTTGTGCTTTGTCCAGAAAACCTTTTTCTACCTCCAGGCTGTAAAAATATTCTATTTTTTGTAGAATCTTTATACTTCTGGTGTTTGGGGTCTATGAATCATCCTAAATTGATTTGTATGTGTATGTAGGTATGAGGGAGGGGCCAAACAGATGGTAGAAATTTAACTTAAATCTAGATTTTTGTTTTAGAAAAATTTCCACAAAACATAGGCTAGAAGAAAACCACCCATACTTATGACAGTGGTTTCCTTTGAATAGGCTTGGAGTCAAGAGGAATGAGCATATAAAAGGGATATCAACTAGATCAGTAATGTGTTATTTATTTTAGGAAGAAAGAAAACATCACAAGAAATTATAGGAAGCTGCTGATGTTTGTTGATATACGTAGTGGCTATATTGGTGTTTATTGGAAAGACTTTGTTCTTTTTCCTATTTAAAATTTTTTTCATAACTGAAAAGAAAAGTACAGTACAATATAGCAATAAAAATATTTCTCTAAACAATGAAGACTGGAAGTTTCATGCTAGACAATACAATTAAATGCAATAGAAATTGCCAAATCTCTCTCTAAAGATCACAGGAATTTTCCAACTTGGAGAAGATGATGCATTTGTTGTACTATCACTCAGGGAGTGGTAACTGTCAAGATATCAAGAAAAACTATTTAATGTGAAGCCAAACATAAATTATGCAAAGCGAAGTAACGATGCCTTCTCCTAAATATGCATAGCATAAAACCTCAGAATTCTTTGATACATTCCAACATTATACACTAATTCAAAACAATGCTAAAACTGTCACAATGAATGGTATATATCATAAAAAGTTGTGTGTTGCTCTGAGGTTCTGTGTGAAGAACTACCTATTGATGGCTAACAGTGATTTGGAACATTCTTCATACCAAGTGTGAATACAGTTTACACTCAAACTTTGTGCTAATAAAGGAGAAAGTGGTATATAATGGCATGCATCAATGCATGCCATGGTTAGTTAGAAATCAACATGTGCTTTACTGTAGTGCGGAAAGTGTGGTCTGTGGAGAATATCTGAGTGCTTATTACAGATTCGGATTCTCAGGTCTCACACCAGACCTACGCAACCCCAAGAGGCGCAGCCCAGGAATCCATGCTGTCTGAAGCTCCCAGGGGATTCCTTTGGATAATGTTGGAGAATCACTGCTCTCCTGGAAATCTGATGATTTCTTTTTACATGCACAGCATCTGTGATTGTTAATTTTATGTGTCAACTTGACTGTGCCAAGAAATGCCCAGGTAACTGGGAAAACTTTGTTTCTGGGTGAGTCTGGGAGGTGTGTCTGGAAAAGACCAGCATTTGAATTGGTGGACTGAGTAAAGAAGATTATTACCCTTACCAATGTGAGCAAGCATCGCTCAATCCTCTGAGTGGCAGAATAGAACAGAAAGGTGGAGGAAGGGCAAATAGCTCTCCGTTTGAGCTGGGACACCACCGTCTCCGCCTGTCCTCAGACATCAGCGCTCCTGGTTCATAGGCCTTTAGACGCTGAATGACACCACGGCTTTCCTGGATCTCCAGCTTGCAGATGCCAGACTGTGGTACATGAGCCAGTTCCTACAACCAATCTCTCATACATGTTTCTACATAAGTTATGTTTACTGTATGCACATAATGTGTATTATAGGAATATGTCGATATAGGTATAGATATAGGTGCAGTTCCCATTGCTTCTGTTTCTCTGAAGACGCTAATACAGCACCTAAACTTCCTTCTTTTGTTTGGAGAACCCTCTATCTTATCAGCATTGGGAAGTATGGCCCACCTCACCTGAAAAGCCTCAAAGACTATAAATTTCGCCAGCTTCTCATGAAACTGGGATTTGGGCATGTGACCCAGGTGCGGCCAATCAGATGGACCACCCCAGACTTCCAGTCTGGAGCCAGGGCTGCAAAACCACTCTGGAGGCTCCATCTGATCTTGGGCAGCAATGTCATGGCACCAAGTGGCCAGGGATGCCCGCAGAGATCTCCCTGGATCAGTTCTTCGGTGGAATTTAGGATCTAGTGCTAGCTACAGAGCCTCCGTTACTTCCTATAATTTCCCCAAACCTGGCCCACCTCCCTTCCAATCAATTCTATAAGCTACCTGGTAACTGTATAATAAATTAATTTTATTTAAATAAGCTTAAACTGGCCAGATTTGACTTCTGTGACTGACATGAAGCATCCTGACTAGATGTGCATCGAATGCAGTGCTTATTGATTGATTGATTGATTTACTTATTTATTTCCCCCAAAGGCTCTTTTCACATTGATGGTATATTTTAGAGATAAAGGCATTCTGCAATTAAAAAATAGTTATATATATGAACATATATATATCTGTATGTGGCAGTAAAAAAATCTGGAAAAAATAGACCAAACTATTTACTCTGTTTTATTTTTCACTTTTCTATATTTTTATATTTGTTTTCCCAAGATGACATATTAATATAAATATTACATTAATATATTAATATAATAAACATATTTGTCCTTTGGGGCAGGATGATGAGGGGTGTGTATGGTGTGAACTCTAAACTTATCAAGGCCTAAGTGTAGAAATTCTATTATTCAAATGGATGATGTTTCTTTAAAAAATCAGAAATTCAAGGATTTATGTTAACGACATTTATTATAGTTATTTGTAATTAGCATAATAGAAATGAATTAAATATTCTCACAAAACTATGGAATTTATATAGCTCTAAACATTTGAATTCTGAAGAAATGTTCATTACATGTCTTCATGCCTCTAGCACCATCAAAGCAAATGCTGTAATGCTCAGAGTTAAGAATTCAATATAAGGAACCCATAAGAAATTATGAAATGGGTATCCAGTCTGGCTGAGACCTGCTGCCTGGGGCATTTTGAGGGACTGATCCTTTGAAAATCATGAGGGGTGGTCTGCACCCATCCACTCCTTCATTCCCCTTGCCAACCAGTGAGCTAAACAGCTGCCTCACCCCCCCCGCCTTCCCCCGCCCAGTCCTGCTCTTTTGCAGGCTGAGTTACCCTTGCTCACTGAATCAGGCCAGGGGGAGATCACCGCCCTAGGCAAGGGCCCTGGACGCTTTCATTAATCTCAATGCAAAGTAAGTTGTTTAATTTACTCCTCCCATTGGAGAAGGGCCCAAGAAGCAAGGTATCTTTAACCAGCATTAAATGTTTGATGAAAATATAAAACAATAATTAGAAAAGGAAAAGGCATAATAAGTAATAGCTGAGTTTCTCATGGTTCAAAAGCTCCAAAGAGCACACAGCATTCATAGGAAAACATTGCTCATTCTGTGTTTCTATTATCAGGAGAGCATGCCAAATTGTTGCAGGATTCTGGTGCATAAGAAATCAGGCAATGATAAAAATGTTACAGAAGATTTAAACTAAACAAGCTTCTCTGAGCTCAGAGCAGCAGAGTTCCTCTGCTTGGGAATAAATAAACAGATTTTAAGAAAATAAATTTAAAATAAAAAAATATTTCCCTTTGCCCATTTAGCTCATGACCGCCCCTCAGTCTCAGCCCATTGTCTCTGTGGCTGTGTCCCAGTCCCTCGAGGCTGTCTTTGAAAGAAAGACTGTGGGCTGTTCTAGTCTGAGGAGCTTCTGAACCTTGATTTCTGCTTCAACCTCTGACTCCTTATTTCCATCATGACCCTTGGCTTATTGATCTAAGACTAAGTGTTGACTCCTGTATTCAAGTGTACTCCAAAAATTTATCTGATCTGGTTCCTCCTCCCATTTCAAACCTGGAAGTTTCCACATCAGTGAAGGATATTAAACACAAAGCAAAATCAAATATTGCCCTTTCTGTCCACCTGGAACTACCCCATCCGTGCATTTGAGTGAGTTTAGGATGGAATGACTAGCACTGATAGTCGCCCTAATTGAGCCCCTGCTGACACAGGACCATGGTTATGACATAACACTGCCCCCCCCCCCCCACCACACACACACACAAGGGCCGTGATGCTGCATCAGGTCAGCGTTACGCTTCAAGCTTGTAAGGCCATCTACCTGCCAGGAGAGAGGGTCAAAAGTGAAAGACAGGAAATAGACAGTGAGGAAGTCCTCAAAGCAATGGGCGTAGGCAAAAGGAAGCTTCCAGGGAGCCCTCCATGGAGGGGGCTTAATGCCTGAGCTGTCTGCATGCTCCTTTCACTGAAGCTACAGGGAGCATTTGCAGAGGGGATGTTTATAGGTAGCAGTCTCCATGGAGAACTCTATGCAGTAGGCATGCCAACAGTGACAGAGGAAAATGTCTCATTTAAGGTAGACCACATTATTAAGTTAACACCTGTTCCCAGGTGGATCTTCAAAAAGGACCCTTTGGGTCAGATACACAGAGACAGAACAAGGAAAGAACAGTCAGACAGAATGGACACAAGCTACTCATATTTCCAAAAGGGCCTCCCTAATTCCTAATGCATGGAGATGTGTGGTTAATGTAGGACCCAAACACTCTTTGCATGTATGAAGCAGACTGGTATGTGTGTGTGTGTGGGGGGGAATGCTTTTGCAAGTACAAGTCAGTCAATAAACATCTCTTAGGTTTTTACCTGCAGTGAGGTCCAAACTGAGTATGCAAAGAAGAGGGACACTTTCCCTGACTTCAAAGTGCCCACGATTGCTCTGCTCATGACTTGGAATCAGCTCTCTTCACTTAATTTTCTTGTCCTTATAAAATATCTTTGAATCTCCTCAGCTATTATTTAAGGGTTAGATGAAAATCAGATTTGGGTCCTCCTCCCAGAAGGATTCTGTAGGTTATCAAATCTGCGTCCAAGAGTAATGTCCAAAAATGTTTATTGGCTTTCCTCCCTTGCAACTTCACTTTAACCTGATATGGACCTTTTCAGGTCCCCAAAGGCATCAAGGGCAGTTTCCTTAGAGCCCTCTAGGGCTGGCTGTTGGTCTGCTCGGTGGAAATCCTTGACCATCTGAGAGATCCTAACAGGCAGAAGCAGGAAATATGGGAGTTTCACTTTGAAGCTGCTAGTGTGTGAGATATGCCTGGTTCTTCCAAGGGTAATACTTTCTCCAAGGTCATCTGATCTTTCCCTGACCTTTGTACACTAGAAAGAGATCCTAAACCTAATTCTTAGGAGCTACTAGCCTCTCATAATCAGCAAAGGTACTTGCTGTGAACAGTTTGGAATATAAGGTTTACTCCCCATTGAATATAATTGAGGATGGGGCTGGAATAAGATTAGAACATTCTGGAGACTTTATTTTATGCTGTTCGGGCTGGGCATTTTGAGTTACAATAGACAGACAAATCTATTCCAGATTCTAGGTCTGTAATTCACAGAAAAATTCCAGCAGTCTTGGGAAGCTTACAACTGCGGATACATTATCTTGGCCAAGATCCAAATTCCCCGGCGTTTGCGCAGTGCTTCTTCTAAGTAAGGCACTATGGTTACTTATGATTCCATTGGTTCAGCCCATCATAGAAACTGCCCATAGGGAGCACAGAAGAGCTGCCAAGCTGAGAACCTAGTTAAAAAACAGAAATTTACATAGGCGGTCGGGTGCTTTCCAGTTCAATTAGATGGAGAGAGAAGGACAAGCCCCATCCAATGACAAGAGCACAATATGAATAGAACTTGTCTCGACTGAGGATCTCCAAAAAAAAAAACAAAACACAACTAACTAGATGCCATAGAAAATGTACTTCAAAACAAAGGAGTCACTTCTGGGAGGACTCCAGGCAAAAGCCCGTCAATGTGACTGGTTTTATATATATATATATATATTTTTGGTATCGTTACCATACAATCACTTGAACAACATTATGTTTACTAGCCCCCCTATTATCAAGTCCTCCCCACATACCCCACTACAGAATGTGACTAGTTTCAAGACTAAAACATACAATTTAAGAAATCACGGCGCCCGCAGCGATCGGATGGCCTGTCAGGATTCATCCCCCTGGCGTCCTCATCGAGTCTCTGCAGTTCACAGTCCATCCCAGCGCTATTTCTCCATCTATATTTCTGTCTCTGATCTCTCCCTTGAGCTCCACATATGTCTATCTAACTGTGAACTCTCTGTTGGATGTCTAAGTAGAACAAGAATCCAAGTTTAGCATATCCCAAGTTGGGCTCTATATTTCCACCTCATGTTCTTACTGATCCCAGAAATTGGAACCTTAATGAAGCCAATTCCATTCTCTACACAGCACCCAGTTAGCGTTGTCCATTATACATCTCTATTATGTTTCGTTTTATTTAATATCTAAATCAGATCTCCTATTCCATGATTATAATCCTTCAAATAGCTTCTAATGGAAAACAGAGAAAAATAAATATTTTTCTTTTCATATGTGGTCAGCAGAATTCTAAGATAACCTTCACAGACCCACACTTCTCTATTTCCCTCCTCTTTAATATGGAATATCACTCCCGTGATTAGGTTACAAATCAGTTGACTGAGCTAATAGAAATGGAGATTACACTTGGAGGGCCTGATCGAATCAGAGAATCCTTTAAAAGAAAGTGAAGTCAGTTAAGACACGCTCTTGCTGACCTGGGAAGAGCAAACGTGCACCTGTGAGGTGACTATGTGGTTCACAGGGCAAGGAGTCCTTGAGCAGCTGAGAGCAGCCACTGGCCCACAACTAGTAAACAAACAGGACAGCAGTCTTGGGGCTCAGAGGGCTTCTGGAGTGTTGGGGATATTCCATCCCTTGATCTGGCTGTTGTTTGATCAGGTACCCTTATTTTATGAAAATTCATGGTGCTATACATTAGAATTTGTACTCTTTTACTTATGTATGTTAGATTCAATATATTTACTTAAAATTACTTTTGTCATATAATATTTAATTACATGATAAAATGCTCCTTTTGAGTATTAAAGTGAAAAAAGTCCAGGTCAAAATGACCAGTTTTAGAAGGAACAGCAAATAATACCTAGAAGTATGTTAATAGTTTTCTGAGGATTGCAAAAATTATTTACTGTTAGGCAGAGTTTAAATTTATTAAAATATATGCATTATGCAATGCACATACTATTATGTATTATATATATTATTGTAATAAGATTTTACAGAGACTTCCCTCTCCTTGCTATTTATGTTTATTAACATAAACATGATATTGACTTAAAAATGTGGATAATTGATACATGATGGAAAGAGATTTACTAAAATGCAATATTTAGTTCTGACTTTTAAACCTTTTGTCAAGCCAATAATGGAATGAACAGTATCCTTAACATGGTTGAGAATACCTAACTGAAGCCACTAGTAAACATCCTACTGGATGCTGAAGCTTAGAGATGAGCCAGTTAAAATCAGGGGCAAGGCAGGATGCCTTTCCATTTCAAAATCACTTAACATTACTCTGCAATTTCAAACCAATGTAGTGTAGGCAAAAAATAGAAAATTTGTTATTTGAAGAAAAGAAAAAAAACTACATTATTTGCAATTTGTCTACCCCAAAAAATCTAAGAGCACTTATGTAACATTACTTGAACTAGTAGAGTATGATCTGAAATGAAAAAAAACATGCAAAACCAATAGCTATCTGACGCATCAAAGAAGTCTATCAGAAAATATGAGGGAAAAGCCCATTTATAATAATATAAAAACTACAAAATGCATAAAAATGTTCTTAGAATCATAAAAGGCACTTTAACACACTAGAATTAGACCACATGTGGATTTGAATCTGTCTGATGGTGGATTGTAGGAAAGATGGGGACCACTTTGTGTGGTGCTTCCTCTGCTTCTTTCTTTTTTTCTCTCCAGCCTCCCCTTCCTTTTCCTCCTCCTCATTTTTTTTTTTTTGTTGTTCTTTTAACTATCAGAGATCTATTTTCAGACCGCTCTGTCAGGACTGCTGGAGCAAACATAGCTATGCCAAAGGCAGACTTACAGGTTAGTCAAACTCTTTTCTGACTCAGCTCTTACTGATTTATGAGAACTACTTACACATTAAAGATGGTAAATTTCTGATTTTATACATATATTATAGATATTTCCCCCCTTTTACCATTTATTTTCATTTATAGTCTTTTTTATGTAAAGAAGTCTTATTTTTTTTCAATTTTATTACCAATTTTTTGCTCTATTTATGCTTCTAAAATATTTATGCTGGGAGGATTCTGGGAAGATGGTAGATTAGGAAGCACCAGAAATCTGTCTCCTTGCCTGGATAACAATTGCACTAACAGAAGCTGTCTGATATAACTATATTGGAACTCTGAAGTTTGTTGAAGGTTTTCAACTTCTAGGAGAAGACTTGGATGGTAAGTTGTGGTTAATTTCTATCAATTTCCCCTTTTAACAGTATCAGCTATCTATCCCCCAACCCAGCCCCATGGTAGGCAGCTGTGCATGTGTTCCTGAAAAGTTTACACATACCTTGCTGGAGTCAGGGTAGACAAAAAGGACTGTGTCCTCCAAATATTGGTGTTATGTGCTCTGATCACTGATTGCAGCTTCTGATCACAGAAGTGCAGACCAAAAAGCAGGTAGTCACTGCTGTTGCACTCCTCACAATTGTCACAAGTCCCTCGTCCTCCAGCTAAAGTAATTTTCAGGGGATTTAGAAGGCTGGTGGTCAACCATTCCCCCTTCATTTCTCTCTTTTTCTCCTTTGGGAGCCAGATATTGAAGATCAGGACATTAAAAAACAATTGTGTATACAAATAACATTAAAAAGAGACCATACATGCCCAGGGAAAGGTGCAGGCTCAGGAAAGACCTGAGAAAACAATGAGTTTACACCACAGGCTGACCCATGGCACAGAGTACTTACTAAATAAATAGATAGATAAATAAATCTGTAATGATAACAAAAAACAACAAAACATGAGGAAAGATAAGGAACTGATTTCCAGAGTAACCCCAGAGTTATTAGAGTCAAGTGTCCAGTTTTCAACAACAAAAAAATCACAAGGCATACAAAGAAATAGGAAACTATATGCCATTCAGAAGGAAAAATTAAATCAATAGAAATGTCTCTGCAAAAGATCTGATGGTAGGCATATTAGACAAAGACTTTAAAACAACCATCTTAAAGATGCTGAAAGAACTAAAGGGAGATGCAAAGAAAGTCAAGAAAACAAAGTATGAACAAAAATGAAAATATCAGTAAATAGAAAACCCAAAAAAAATTCTGAAGATGAAAAATATAATAATTGAAATGAAAAATTTACTAGAGGGATTTAAAAACAGATTTGAGCAGGCAGAAGAAAGAACGGTGAACTTGTAGATAGGACAATGAAAATTACTGGGTCTGAGAAACACAAAGTAAGAATGATACAAATAAACAGAGCCTGTGGGACCTATAGGACATCATCAACTGAACCAATATATGCACTGTGAGAGTCCCAGAAGAAGAGAGGGAAAGCATCAGAAAGAATATTTGAAGAAATAATGGCTAGAAAACTTCTCAAATTTGATGAAAGATATGAATGTAAACCTTCAAGAAGCTGAACAAACTCCAATAAGATTAGCTCAAACAGACCCACAGCAAGACACATTATAATAAAACTTTTGAAAGTAAAAGAAAAAGAGAGACTCTTCAAAACAGCAAGAAGTAAATCATCACACACAGGAATCCTCCATAAAATTACCAGCTTTTTCATCAAAACTTTGGAAGTTAGAAGGCAGTGGGCTGATATATTCAAAATGCTAAAATGAAATAGAAAACACCACCAACCAATAATCTTATATCTGGCAAAACTGTCCTTCAAAAGCAAGGAAAAAATTAAGACATTTTCAGACAAAGAAGAGTTGCCAATAGACCTGCCCTGCAAGAAATGCTCAGGGGAGTCCTGCAAGGTGAAATGAAAGAGGCTAGACACTAACTCAAAGCTGTATGGACAACTAACTAGTGTAATAAAGGTAAATACATGGGCAATTATAAAAGCTGAAATTATTTTAATGCTAGTTTGCAACTGTACTTTTTGTTTTCTACATGATTTAAGAAAAAATTAAAGAAAAAAAATTAGTCTAAAAGCTAGTAGTATAAGTTTAGTGTGTAACTCCAAATCTTGTTTTCTACGTAATTTAAGAAACTAATTAATTTGAAAAGAATCACTAGTTTATGACTTGGGGCACAGGATGTATAAAGATGTAATTTTGTGACATTAACAACTGAAGCGGACGGAGATGGAGCTCTAAATGCACAGAGATTTTGTTACTGAAGTTAAGCAGGTATAAATTCAAACTAGAGTGTTAAAAATTTAGGACAATAAATGTAACCTCCATGGCAACCACAAAGAAGGTAGCTATAGAACACACACACACACACACACACACACACACACACACACACACACACAGAATTAGAAAGGAATTTAAACATTTTTCCATTAAAAATCATTAAATACAAGAGTAGACAGTAATACAGGGAATGAGAGACAAAAAAACTATAAGGTATATAGAAAACAGATAGCAAAATGACAGAAGTAAGTACCTCCATATCAATAATTACTTTAAATGTAAATGGATTAAACTCTCCAATCAAAAGACAGAGATTGGCAGAAAAAGTACAAACACATGATCAACTATATGCTGTCTACAAGAGGCTCACTTTAGGCCCAATGACACAAATAGATAAAAAGTGAATGAATGGAAAACTATATTCCATGGAAATAATAACCAAAAGAGAGCAGAGGTAGCTATACTAATATCAGACAAAATAGACTTTAAATTTTTAAAACTATTACAAGAGAAAAAAAAATATTACAAGAGACACAGAAGAACATTATATATTAATAAAAGGTTCAATACAACATGAAGATACAATTACTAATATTTTTATATCTACTAAGAGACCATCAAAATATATGAAGCAAAAACTGACAGAATTGAAGGGATAAATCAACAGTTCTACATTAAAAGTTGGAGACTTCAATATTCACAATAATGGAGAGAACAACCAGACAGAAGATAAGTAGGGAAATAGAGGAATTAACACAATGGACCAATTAAGTCCAACAAGTATATACAGACAGTACAGAGCAACCACAGCATACATTATTGTTAAATGTACATAGGATGTTTTCCAGAATAAACCATATGTTAGGACACAAATTAAGTCTCAATAAATTAAAAAAGTTAGATATCACGCAAAGTACCTTCTCTGACCACAGTAGAATGAAGTTAGAAATGAATAACAAAAGGAAAACTGTAAAATTTACAAAATTTTGGAAATTGAACAACACTTAAAAAAAGCAATGTTTAAAAGAAGAAATTAGATTTCCGGGAAGATGGCGGTGTGAGCAGGGCAGCAGAAATCTCCTCCCAACACTATATTTATCTACAAAAACACAGAAAATACATTTATTCCTAAAAGAGAGACGAGAACACACAGGAAAGCGCACAGCGTGCAGCTACACCCGAGAGGACTCGTCACTCCAAGAGGCGGGTAAGATACGGAGCCGCGACCCGGCGGGACCCGAGCCCTCCCCCACTCCGGCGCAGTGGCGGGAGGAGAGGATTCAGAGCCGGGAGGGAGTGGAAGTACACCCCGCGAAGTAGCCAGCCCCGGGGATCTGCGCGGGGAGTGCTGACCCACATCGCTCAGTGCAGCGGAGATTGGAGAGACAGAGGGGCAGGATCTGAGCGGGGAACGTGCGAGGGTGCTGGCAGCCGGCTCCGGGAAGGAAAAAAAAAAAAAGCGCGCACTTTCTTCAGCGGTCTTAAAGAGACAGGAGCCCAGCGGAGGAGCCGGATCGCCCCAGCACACTCAGCCCAGCAGGCTGGGAGTCCTGGGGAGTTTCAGACGCCTTAGCTGGCGACTGAGGAAGCGTAGCCATACTTAACACTTCTCACTGAGATCAACAGCCTCCTACTCGTTCCCACCCCTGCCAGAGCGATAAAGGGCCCTGCGGAGCGGCACAGTCACAGCTGTGGAATAGTGGGGCAATAGCGCCACCTAGAGCATTCCCACAGAATCTACGTCCGGTGGGCATTTTTTTTGTTTTTCTGTTTTGTTTTGTTTTTTCTTTTCTTTTTTTCTTTCTTTCTTCTTTTTTTCTTTTTTTTCTTCTCTTTTTAAAGTCTTAAAGAGCCCAGCTGACATACGTGGCAACTATCAGTGACCAATTATACAGCCATGAAAAGACAGAGGAATATGGTTCAGACCAAAATCAACCAGACAACCCCAGAGAGGGAGTCTGAAGGGATGGAAATGCACAGCCTCCCTGAAAAAGAATTCAGAATAAAAGTCATAACCATGCTGATGGACCAACAGAGAAATGTGCAAGAGCTGAGGGAGGAAGTGAGGGAACTGAGGAAAGACAATACAGAAATCAGACAAGCGATCGACGGGCTTAACAGCAGAATGGATGAGATGCGAGAGGCTGTTAATGGAATAGAAAACAGAGAACAGGAGTACAGAACAGCGGAGGCAGAGAGAGATAAAAGGATTTCTAGGAAAGAAAGAATATTAAGAGAACTGTGTGACCAATCCAAACGGAACAATATTCGCATTATAGGAGTACCAGAGGAAGAAGAGAGAGAAAAAGGGATAGAAAGTGTCTTTGAAGAAATAATTGCTGAAAACTTTCCCTCGCTGGGGAAGGAAGTAGTCTCGCAGTCCACCGAAGCTCATAGATCTCCCAACACAAGGGACCCAAGGAAGACAACACCAAGACACATAATAATTAAGATGGCAAAGATCAAAGATAAAGACAGGGTATTAAAGGCAGCTAGAGAGAGAAAAAAGATCACCTACAAAGGAAAACCCATCAGACTATCATCAGACTTCTCAACAGAAACCTTACAGGCCAGAAGAGAATGGCATGATATATTTAACGTTATGAAACAGAAGGGCCTCGAACCAAGAATATTGTATCTAGCACGATTATCATTTAAATATGATGGAGGGATTAAACAATTTCCAGATAAACGAAAGTTAAGAGAGTTTGCCTCTCATAAACCACCACTACAGGATATCTTAAATGGACTGCTCTAGATGGAAGCACACCTAAGGCTAAAAAGATGTCACCAGAGGGAAAAAAAAAATCATAGCAAAGAAAGCAGACCATCCAAATACTAACTAAAGGCAAGAATAAAACACCTATTACAGAAAGAATGGAGGAGGAGGAATAAGAAGGGAAAGAAAGAAACATCAGACTGTGTTTACAATAACTTAACAAGAAAGTTAAGTTAGATTGTTAGATAGTAAAGAAGCAACCCTTGAACCCTTGGTAACCACGAATCTAAAGCCAGCAATGGCAATAAGTACATACCTATCAATAATCACCCTAAATGTAAATGGACTGAATGCACCAATCAAAAGACACAGAGTAACAGAATGGATAAAAAAGCAAGACCCATCTATATGCTGCCTACAAGAAACTCACCTCAAATCCAAAGATATACACAGACAAAAAGTGAAGGGATGGAAAAAGATATTTCATGCAAACAACAAAGAGAAAAAAGCAGGTGTTGCAGTACTTGTATCAGACAAAATAGACTCCAAAACGAAGAAAGTAGCAAAACATAAAGAAGGACATTACATAATGATAAAGGGGTCAGTCCAACAAGAAGATATAACCATTATAAACATATATGCACCCAACACAGGAGCGCCAGCATATGTGAGACAAATACTAACAGAATTAAAGGAGGAAATAGACAGCAATGCATACATCTTAGGAGACTTCAACACACCACTCACTCCAGAGGACAGATCAACCAGACAGAGAATAAGTAAAGACACAGAGGCACTGAACAACACACTAGAACAGATGGACCTAAGAGACATCTACAGAACTCTACACCCAAAAGCAACAGGATACACATTCTTCTCAAGTGCACATGGAACATTTTCCAGAATAGACCACATACTAGGCCACAAAAAGAACCTCAGTAATTTCAAAAATATTGAAATCCTACCAACCAACTTCTCAGATCACCAAGGTATAAAACTAGAAATAAATTTTAGAAAGAAATCAAAAAGGCTCACAAATACATGGAGACTTAACAACACTCTCCTAATTAATCAATGGGTTAACGACCAAATCAAAACAGAAATCAAAGAATATATGGAGACTAATGACAACAACAACACAAAGCCACAACTCTGTGGGACGCAGCAAAGGCAGTTCTAAGAGGAAAGTATATTGCAATCCAGGCCTATTTAAAGAAGGAAGAACATTCCCAAATGAATAGTCTAAAGACACAATTACTGAAATTGGAAAAAGAAGAACAAATGAGGCCCAAAGTCACCAGAAGGAGGGACATAATAAAGATTAGAGAAGAAATAAATAAAATTGAGAAGAATAAAACAATAGAAAAAATCAATGAAACCAAGAGCTGGTTCTTTGAAAAAATAAACAAAATAGATAAACCCCTAGCCAGACTCATTAAGAGAAAAAGAGAATCTACACACATAAACACAATCAGAAATGAGAAAGGAAAAATCACGACGGACCCCACAGAAATACAAAGAATCATAAGAGAATATTATGAGAACCTATATGCTAACAAGCTGGAAAACCTATAAGAAATGGACAACTTCTTAGAAAAATACAACCTTCCAAGACTGACCAAGCAAGAAACAGAAAAACTAAACAGACCAATCACCAGCGACGAAATCGAATTGGTAATCAAAAAACTACCCAAGAACAAAACCCCCGGAGCTGACGGATTCACCTCTGAATTCTACCAGACATATAGAGAAGAAATAACACCGATTCTCCTTAAAGTTTTCCAAAAAATAGAAGAGGAGTGAATACTTCCAAACTCATTCTATGAAGCCAGCATCACTCTTATACCAAAACTGGGCAAAGACCTCACCAAAAAAGAAAATTACAGACCAATATCCCTGATGAACGTAGATGCAAAAATACTCAACAAAATATTAGCAAACCGAATTCAAAAATACATCAAGAGGATCATACACCATGATCAAGTGGGATTCATCCCAGGGATGCAAGGATGGTACAACATTCGAAAATCCATCAACATCATCCACCACATCAACAAAAAGAAGAACAAAAACCACATGATCATCTCCATAGATGCTGAAAAAGCATTTGACAAAATTCAGCATCCATTCCTGATTAAAACTCTCAACAAAATGGGTAAGAGGGCAAGTACCTCAACATCATAAAGACTATATATGACAAACCCACAGCTAACATCATACTTAACGGCGAGACGCTGAAAGCTTTTCATCTAAGATCGGGAACAAGACAGGGATGCCCACTCTCTCCACTGTTATTCAACTTAGTACTGGAGGTCCTAGCCACAGCAATCAGACAAAACAAAGACATACAAGGCATCCAGATTGGTAAAGAAGAAGTCAAATTGTCACTATTTGCAGATGACATGATACTGTACATAAAAAACCCTAAAGATTCCATTCCAAAACTACTAGAACTAATATCTGAATTCAGCAAAGTTGCAGGATACAAAATTAACACACAGAAATCTGTTCCTTTCCTATACACTAATGAGGAACTAACAGAAAGAGAAATCAGAAAAACAATTCCATTCACAATTGCATCAAAAAGAATAAAATACCTAGGAATAAACCTAACGAAGGAAGTGAAAGACCTGTACTCTGAAAACTACAAGACACTCCTAAGAGAAATTAAAGAGGACACTAACAAATGGAAATGCATCCCATGCTCTTGGCTAGGAAGAATAAATATTGTCAAAATGGCTATACTACCTAAAGCAATCTACAGATTCAATGCAATCCCTATCAAACTACCAACAGCTTTCTTCAATGAACTGGAACAAATAATTCTAAAATTCATATGGAACCACAAAAGACCCCGAATAGCCAAAGCAATCCTGAGAAGGAGGAATAAAACAGGGGGAATTACACTCCCTGACTTCAAGCTCTACTACAAAGCCACAGTAATCAAGACAATTTGGTATTGGCACAAAAACAGACCCACAGACCAGTGGAACAGAATAGAAAATCCAAACATTAACCCAAACATATACAGTCAATTAATATTTGATAAAAGTGCCTTGGATATACAATGGGGAGATGACAGCCTCTTCAGCAGCTGGTGTTGGAAAATCTGGACAGCTACATGTAAGAGAATGAAACTGGACTACTGTCTAGCCCCATACACAAAGGTAAACTCAGGGTGGATCAAAGACTTGAATGTAAGTCATGAAACCATAAAACTCTTAGAAAAAAACATAGGCAAAAATCTCTTGGACATAAACACGAGCAACTTCTTCATGAACATATCTCCCCGGGCAAGGGAAACAAAAGCAAAAATGAACAAGTGGGACTATATCAAGCTGAAAAGCTTCTGTACAGCAAAGGACACCATCAGTAGAACAAAAAGACATTCTACAGTATGGGAGAATATATTCATAAATGACATATCTGATAAGGGGTTGACATCCAAAATATATAAAGAACTCATGTACCTCAACAAACAAAAAGCAAATAATCCAATTAAGAAATGGGCAGAGGACATGAATAGACACTTCTCTAAAGAAGAAATTCAGATGGCCAACAGGCACATGAAAAGATGCTCCACATCGCTAATCATCAGAGAAATGCAGATTAAAACCACAATGAGATATCACCTCACACCAGTGAGGATGGCCAACATCCAAAACACAAACAACAACAAATGTTGGCGAGGATGTGGAGAAAAGGGAACCCTCCTACACTGCTGGTGGGAATGCAAATTAGTTCAACCATTGTGGAAAGCAGTATGGAGGTTCCTCAAAAAACTCAAAATAGAAATACCATTTGACCCAGGAATTCCACTCCTAGGAATTTACCCTAAGAATGCAGCAGCCCAATTTGAAAAGGACAGATGCACCCCTATGTTTATTGCAGCACTATTTACAATAGCCAAGAAATGGAAGCAACCTAAGTGTCCATCAGTAGATGAATGGATAAAGAAGATGTGGTACATATACACAATGGAATATTATTCAGCCATAAGAAGAAAACAAATCCTACCATTTGCAACAACATGGATGGAGCTAGAGGGTATTATGCTCAGTGAAATAAGCCAAGCCGAAAAAGACAAGTATCAAATGATTTCACTCATATGTGGAGTATAAGAACAAAGAAAAAAACTGAAGGAACAAAACAGCAGCAGACTCACAGAACCCAAGAACGGACTAATAGTTACCAAAGGGAAAGGGACTGGGGAAAATGGGCAGGAAGGGAGGGATAAGAGGGAAAAAGGGGCATTACGATTAGCAGATGTAATGTTGGGGGGGCACGGGGAGGGCAGTACAACTCAGAGAAGACAAGTAGTGATTCTATAGCATCTCACTACGCTGATGGACAGTGACTGTAATGGGGTTGGTGGTGGGGACCTGATGAAGGGGTAGTTTAATAATCGTAATATTGCACATGTAATTGTAAATTAATGATAATAAAATAAATTATATTTAAAAAATAGAAGAAATTAGAAAAAACTTAGAAATGAATGAAAACAATAACATAACACACCAAAACATATGGGACACAGCAATGTACTGCTAAGGGAATAGTTATAGTTATAAGCACTGAATATTAAAAAAAAAAAAAGAGATTTCAAGTTAACAACCTAACTTTACAACTTAGGCAGAAAAAAAAGAACAAGATCAACCCAAAGCTAGCAGAAGGGAGGAAATAATATAAATTACATAAATGAAATAAGAAATAGAAAACCAGTAGAGAAAATCAATGAAATCAAAACTTGGTTCTTTGAAAAAATCAGAAAAATTGACAAACCTTCAGCTAGATGGGTGAAATACATACACTCAAATTACTAAAATCAGAACAAAAGCTTTGACATTACTACCAATTCTACAGAAATAAAAAAGATGATAAGAATGCAATGAACAACTGTATGCCAACAAATTGGATGACCTAGATGAAATCAACAAATTCCTGGAAATACAAAAAGTACCAAGGCAAAATCATGAAGAAATAAAAAATCTGAATAAAACTATATCTAGAAAGGAGATTTGATCAGTAATCAAAAATATCCTGATAAAGAAAATGTCTGGACCCAATGACTTCACTGGAGAATACTACCAAACTTTTGAAGAAGAGCTTATACTAATCCATTTTAAAGTATTCCAAAAAAACTGAAGAACAGGGAACACTTCTGACTCATTCTATGGGTCTCACCTTACCGATATCAAAGCCAGACAAAGACAATAAAATACAAACAGTTAACTACAGACCAATATCCCTTATGAACATTGATGCAAAAATCCTCAATAAAATACTAGGAAACTGAATTGAGCCACAGTAAAAGTATTATATAGCATAATCAAAAGGAATTTATTCCTGGAATGCAAGGATGGTTCAACATAGGAAAATTGATCAAAATAATACACCACATTTACAAAATGACAGAGGAAGAAAACATGATCATATCAATTGATGCAGAAAAAGGATTTGACAAGATTCAGCATACTTCCATGATAAAAACACTAACAAAACTAAGAATAGAAGGAAATTATCTCAACATAATAAAAGCCATATTTGAAAATCCTACAGCAAAATCAATGGTGAAAGACTGAAAGTTTTTCCTCTAAGATAAAGAACAAGGTAAGGATGTCTGTGTTCACCACTTCTATTCAGCATTGTACTGGAAGTTCTAGTCAAAGCAATTAGGCAAGAAAAAGAAATATTCAAAAGCATCCAAATTGGAAAGCAGTAAATAACTCTGCAGGTGGTATGGTCTTATATGTAGAATACCCTAAAGACACCATAAAAAGCTGTTATAACTAATAAATGAAGTATCAAAGTAGAAGGATACAAAGTCAACACACAAAAATCAGTTGCATTTCTATACACGAATAATCCAAAAAGGAAATTATAAAACAATTACATTTATCTTAGCATCAAAAAGAACAAAATATTTGGATAGTAACAACCAAGGAGGTGAAGGGCTTATACAATGAAAACTACAGAACATTGCTGAAAGAAATTAAAGAAGACATAAATAAATGGAAACAAATCCCATTTTCATGGACTGGAAGACTTACTGTTGTTGAAATATCATTACTACCCAAAGAGATCTTCAGATTCAATGTAATGCCTATCAAAATCCTTGGAAGAAATAGAAAAGCCCATCCTAAAACTCATATGGAATCTCAAATAACCCCAACTAATCAAAATAAACTTGAAAAGGAAGAATAAAAGTGGAGGACTTATCCTTCCTGATTTCAAAACTTACTATAAATCTATAGTAATCAAAACAGTGTAGCACTGGCTGAAGACAGATATATAGACCAATACAACAGAATAGAGAGCCCAGGAATAAACCCTCACATGTATAGTCAAATGATTTTTGACAAGGGTGCCAAGACCATTCAATGGGAAAAAGACAGTCTTTTCAACAAATGGTGCTGAGAAAACTGGATATCCACGTGTGAAAAAATGAAGTTTGTACTGTACCTAATGCCATATATAAAAATTAATTCAAAATGGATTGAAGACATAAATGTAAGGCCTAACACAATAAAACATTTAGAAGAAATCAGAAAAAGAACTTCCTGATATTAGATTTGACAATGTTTTCTTTGATATGACACCAGAGGCCCAGGTAACCACTGGACAAGTCGACAAACTGGACTTGATAAAAATTCTGTGCATAAAAAGGTACTATTAGCCGAGTAAAAAAGCAACCTACAGAATGGGAAAAAATATTTGCAAATCATATGTCTGATAAATGATTAATATCCAGAATACATAGAGAATTAAAATTCAACATCAACAAAAAGCAAGCAACCTGATTCAAAAATGGGCAAAGGACTTGAGTAGACATTTTTCTAAAGAAGATACGCAATGGCCAATAAGCACATAAGAAGATGCTCAACACCACTGATCACTATGCAGTGCATATCAAAACTACAGTGAGATACCCCATCACAACTGTTAGGGTGGCTGCTAACAAAACTACCAGAAACCAAGTGTTTACAAGGATGTAGAGATACTGGAACCCCTCAGCAAGAAGGCAAAATGCTATAACTGCTGTGGAAAACAGTATGGTTGCTCCACAGAAAATTAAAAGTAGACACATGATCCAGCAATTCCACTTTTGGGTATATACCTCAAAAAACTGAAAGTGTATTTTTGAAGACATATTTGTATGCCCGTGTTCACAACAGCATTATTCATAATAGCTAAGGTATGGAAGCAGCCCATGGGCCCACTGACAAACGGACTAAGCAAAATGAGGTACATCCATATAGTGAAATATTATTCAGCCTTAAAAAGGAAGGAAATCCTGACACATGCTACAACATGAACAAACCTTGAGGACATTATGCTAGAGAGTCCCAGCATCTCTATATCCTTTCCCACACTGTAATTATCTTTTTTGACAGTGAAATAAGCCAGTCACAAAAAAGATAAATACTCCATGATTCCACTTACATGAGGAACTTAGCATAGTCAAAATCACAGGGACAGAAAATAGAACAGTGGTTACCAGGGGCTTCTGGGGTGGAAAATGGGGAGTTATTGCCTAATGAGTATAGGATTTAAATTAAAAAAAATGAAAAGCGTTATAGAAAAAGATGGTGATGATGGTTGTACTACATTATGAGTATATTTAACACCACTTAACTGCACATTTGAAAATGGTTAAGATGGTCAGTCAATTTTATATTATGTGTATCTTATCACAATAAAAAATTGGGAAAAAAGGAAAAAAATTTTATACTTGCAAAGTCTACCCCCACCATAGAATCAGAATAATTGGGAAGAGGGAGAGAGAATGGTTTGCCATATTAATATTAAAAGAAGATGTATTTCAGTGTGCTTGTGACCTGAGACTAGATGTAACCATTGAAATATGAGTTTTCTCTAGAAAACAAATGACCAAAAAATACAAGCAGAAAATTAATTAATAAGACATACACAAAGCTTTTAAGCAGTAGCAAAAACACTCAAGCTAATAATGAAGAAATAAAAATAACAATGAGACAACCTTTTAAAAAAAACCAAGCAACTAGAATCAGCAGTCCCTCTGTTTTGAGAACACCTAAAAACCACATACATATATACACAGAAATGAATTTTTAAATTGGTTGAGAGAAACTTGAGTTTTTTCCTGGAGATTCCCCACCACTTGCATGTTTTCCTCACTGAGCCCACCTCCTCCTGTTCTGCCAGTGAGGAGAGAGTGGTGGTGGTGCATCTTCTTTTTCGTTTGGCGGGATTACAGTCCCACCCACAGAGCCAGCGAGTGCTTAACTGGGAGCCGGAGGAGGCCTTGACTATGCCAGGTCAGGGGTTGGTTGGGAGAAGGTGTGGCTTTCAAAACTCACTCCTCAGAGGTTCTCACTGTGGTGAGTGGAACCAGTTCTGAAAGAGCTTCCAGTCCTGCCATCATCCTATCCGTTTTGGTCTCAGTCATGCTTTGTCTCATGTGAGACTGGCAGAATGGCGGTTCCTGGTGCTACCCTTAGCTTCTTTTTTTCTCCAAGCCCCATAGTTGCTTTGTCTTAAATGTCATCAGTATCTTCCTTCTCTGCCACACATAGTCCTGGAAATCCCTCTACCGGTTATGCACAACGGTCTTAGTTGTCTTGTGCATCCAGACAATGGTTTGTTTGTCCATGTGTTGCATTATCAGTGGTTCTCCTCTCCATTGCTATGTAGCATTCCATTGTATGGGCGTGCCACAATTTGCTTATCTTTTTACCTGCTGATGGTTACTTGGGTTGATTCCACTTTTCGGCTATTACAAATAAAGTTGCAATGAACCATCATGCACAAGTCTTCATATAGAAAAATGATATTTCTCTTGAGAAGGGGCCTCAGAGCATAATAGCTGGATCATATGACAAGTATATGTGTCCCATTCTAAGAAACTGTCAAACTATTTTCAAAGTGGTGGTACCATTTTATATCCCCACCTGCAGTGTATGAGAGTTGCAGCTCCTCTACATCCTTGCCCACAGTTACTTTTTGACTGTAGCTATTCTAACAGGTGTACTGATATATTACTGTGTTTTAATTTCCATTTTTACTATCCATATCTCTCTCTTGGTGAAATGTTTGTTCAAACATTTTGCCCATTTTTAAAATTGAATTGTTGTTTTCTTACTGTTGAGTTTTGTGAGTTCTTTACATAGTTTGTGTGTAAGTCTTTCTAGAATGTATTATCATATGCAATATTTTCTCCAAGTCCATAGCTTATCTTTTCATTCTCCTAACAGTATCTTTGGCTGAGCAAAATCTGTTAGTTTTAATGAAATCCAATTCATCTGGTTTTTATTTTTCTTTTTGGATCATGCTTTTGGTATCATGCCTGATCCAAGATCATAACAATTTTCTCCTGTGTTTTCTTCAAGAAGTTTTATACTTTCAAGTTTTACATTTAAGTAAGATCCATTTTGAGTTGTTTTTTTTATATAGTCAAGACATAGATCCAAATTGATTTCTTTTTGCACAGGGTATTTTTTATTCCAGTACCATCTATTGGAAAGACTAACCTTTCTCCACGGAATTACCTTTCCACCTTTGTTAAAATCACCTATTTGACCTTGCCATAGTCTAGTCAGGCACAGTATCACCACCTCTTCCCGTTATGACCCTGGCAAAGGCAGAAGACTAACTGCCGTCGAGGGCTTTTCCCAGTTCAGCAGGAACTGCTTTGGTAGGCCTCTTAAAAAACTCCCTTGACATTATTAGGTTGAGTTATGAAGATGAATAAATTACATGACAGACATGGAGGGGCCAGCAGAACTGACCAAGCTGTCATTCTGAATCCTTTCCTATTAGTTTTAATGATTTCCTTTTCAAAGACAGGTGGATGAGGTATCTATTTCCACTTTTAGCAACCTCAGTGGGAGTCAGCCCCACAATGGTGGGGAGGGGCAGGGTGCTTCTCCCCGTCCCATACAGTGAGAAAAACAAAACTCTCCCAGGACCTAAACACAGCTGCTACTGGAGAGCTGTATATTACAGGGTTCATTAGATATTTTTGAAACTTGGGAAAAATACTCCTTAAATATTGGTGCATGGCCAACCTCTGGCCTTGAGTTCTGATACCATGTATTTATCCTTAGGTATTTCTTCATATAAAACATAACAGGCACTCAGTATATTTTTTAATGTGAATTTGAAGTCAAGAAGAGCAAATTGGATTATTTTATCTCCTTTTTTTCCTGGGAATAATTTCATTCTTGTAACATATTACATAATTTGAATATTTATATGAGACAGTGCATTTTGTACCTCATGCTGTTTTAAGTTTATCTGAAGGAGAAAGTGGAATCTTGTAATACAGTTGGAAGATGCCGTTGGAAGGTAAGCAAGTGAGGCTAATGGATGCTCCAATGTCTTGGGGGAGGGGATGCGGGTGGGATTGGACTTTTCCATGGGCCAGACCACAGCTTTGGTGACCAGACCCCTGAGGTTTCCTAACATTGACAAAACCAAGATATCAAACCCAGATTAGTGCACTGTAGGCCTTAGCCAAGGGCAGTAGTTACCTCTGGGGAGAGCAGGAGGGGTAGGGAGAGGGCATGGGCTTTACTAGGATCTACAATATTTCATTTCTTAAAAGCAGAGAGTGCTGTAAAGCAAATATAGCAAAATGTTAACATCTGTAAATCTGGGTTGTTAATTATTTCAGACTTACCTGTAGGTTTGAAATGAAGCATAACTAAAGGTTAATTTTTAAGAAAAATGGCTAAAAAGAGATACAAATAATATTAGCGGTTATCTTTGACTAGTAGGATTGTTTCTTCCCCCTCTTTCTGGTTTTCTATATTTTCCAAGATTTTTATGTTGAGTCTATGTTACTTTTATAGGTAGGATAAAATCAATCACATTTTAAAGTCATATAGCTAGACAACTGAGATAAATAAAAATGTACTGAGGAGAAAAAGGGATCAAGGATGATGCTGATAAAATGGCAAATGAGGAAGGCAAAGATAAAGCATAAAATGCAGTTAAATCTAATTAATTTGTACTTACTCTAGTTAATTAATGGACAATTGGATTCAGACACTGCACAATCAGTGAAGAAAGACTTGCTTATTAGTACGAAGTAGCATTCATGTGGTAATTCTTATTGTATTTTGTAGCCCATCCACACATTTCCTCTAGGCAGGGGGCACATTTCCTCTAAGTCTGGTTTTTCCTGGTACAGAATCTCCATTGGAGGACTTTCTGGGCCCTTGACTGGCTAAAAACCCACCCTGCTGAAGGTGTGACTCAGCAAAAAAGGTAAGCAAAATTGCAAGGAGATTCTCAATCTATTTAGAGAACTAACTCTTTGAATAGCTGTTGACTCATTAAATGTTGAAATGTAAATATTTTAGCTGATTAAATACAGCTTTATTCATTTTAGCAACAATTAAAGAATAAATTTTTGACGAAGAAAAGAGCTTAAAAAAACTGTATTTGCTAACATTGACTGACCTCTTTTTTCAATTAGTGTGAATCATCATAAAGCCTCCTTTTCCTGGTATCCGTAGCCTGGAAGGTTTTCTCAAACAAAATTTGGGTACGTCCAGCTCTCCCACTCCAGGCCAGCACCCAGCTGAACATGGCTGGAGAACACCTGCCAGGTGTCTGTTCTTACTTAAAATTCACCAGCCCCATCCTTAAGGGGGCCCATTCTGCAGCCCAGCCACCATACCACATTTACCATCCACACTCCCTGGTTCCCCTAGACAATGGATCCCGCCGCCCCTGCCCTCCTGCATCCCCCACACCTATTCCTCCATCTTCCTGTCACCCGCTGACTTGAGCTTCTACTGAACTGAAAGCATTAAGTCAGGCGGAAAAGAACAAGACACACCTCGTCCTCCCATTACCCTGCACCTGAGCCAGTACACCTGGCTTTGCTTTCCGTGCCACTGCAAGGCCCCCCTTCCTTGTGTCTCATAGCTAGGCCTTATTCATTTCTCCAGAAGTCACTCTCTTTCCTGCATCAATTTTCCTTTCCACTGCATCTTTCCCATCAGTATACAAATGAGCTGCAACTTTTTTTATATTACAAGAACAAAAACTAAAACTAAAACCTGTTTTTTCCCCATTTCCCTTCCAGCTACCACCCTATTTCCTATCACAGCAAAACTCCTCTCAGAGCTGATGATCTGACTGTCTCCAGAGCTTTCTCCCCCCATTCTCTCATGAGCCCATTCCACCACACCAGCCCACTGCTCTTGTCCAGGTCACCCATGACCTCCATGTTGCTGGATCTAGTAGTTCATTTCCGACTTGACTATCCATAGGGTGACAATATTACAATTTATTGTAATGTGAATGTTGAGAATGAAAAGACGCTGTTAATAATTTTCAGAGGATAACATGTGGACCCCAGATCCATGTCCAGCAAATCAGGAAGGAAGTATAAATTACCTGACCTGTCAAAATCTTTGAGACCTTGAAATCCCTTCTCCTTTCTTCTTCCAGGGCCCCCCCTGCACCCCCCTCCTCGGGGTCTCATTTGCTGGGTCCTCCTTATTGCTCAGCCCTCATCATGTTCACGTGCCCAGGTGGGTGTCTGGAGCTCTTCTTAACCTACGTCACTGGCTGAGTGATCTTACCCAGGATCATGGCTCAGATAGAGGTGATTATCAGAGACCTATCTCTGTCCTGGGCCTTTCCTCTCAACTCGAGACACATGTATCCAATTGTCTCCTCTACTTCTCCCCTTTCATGTCTAATAGGCATTCCGATCTTAACATGCCCTACATTGGACTTCTGACTGTTCTCACCAATCTGCTTGCTTCACGATCATGCACATCTCAACGAATGGCAAATCAATCCTGCCAGTTGCTCAGGGCCCAATCTTTAACTCCAGTTGGCTCAGCCCTGACTCTTCTCCCTTGTACCTTACACATCCAGAAAATCCTCTTGTTTCCACTTTCAAAGTAGATCCAGAATCTGACCATTTCTTCCCACCTCATTGCTACCCTGCTGGTCCACATCACCATCGTCTCTTATTTAGACCACTGCTAAAGTCTCCTAACTGGGCTGTACTTCAGCCCTGGCCATCTGCGGGCCACACAAGAGCAGGATGGCTCTCTATCCCTCTCCAAGCCAGAAGGGACATGCTCACCATGGCAGATCTCCTCCTACATCTCTGACCTCCTCTCCCGTCCATTTCCTCCACTCCACGCGGGACTCCCTGTGGTCCTGGACCACCACACACTCGGCACCTCCTCAGGGCATCTGTGCTTTCTGTTCCCTCTCCCAGAATGCTCTTCCCTCTGGTTTCCAGTGATTCGCTCTCCTCTCTTTTATATCGTTCTTCAAATGCCACCTTCTTAGAGTCATTCTTAGAGTTGTTTAAATGACACCTCCCTTGTTTCCAGCATGGTCTGTCATCCTATCTTGCTTTGGTTTCCACCATATTTCATCTTCCACTATAGTCTAGATCATCATAGTCCAATAGAACTTTCTGTGATTGAAAGGGGGATTTTTCACTTTACTGTACTTTATGTTTCTTCTTGCTGATTTGTTCATAGTTTGGTTACTATAAATAGGATCTTCATGACAATACTATCCATAATTTACATATCTCTTCCACTAGAATATAAGCTCCATGAGGGTAGATTTCTTCTGTGCCTGACACGTAATGGGTACTCAATAAATATTTGCTCAACAAATGACCTTTATCTCAAGTTTATCATTTTAAGTGCCAAAGTTTAAACAGTTTTGGAAATTGTTCTCTATATAATATGTCCTTTTCTTAATTTAGTTCCAGAATATATTGTTTCCTTGCAATTTCAGTGTCACTTCTCTGCACATAAATTGTTGTTTTGTTATAAATTGTGTCCTCTGAGACCATTAATGTCATCTCTTCACTTACTGTACCAAATTGCTAGGTTGCTACAGTCTGTCTACTGACTGCCCATCATTCAGTTTTTCCTGCTGCTGTCTCTAGTATGTGCCTTATTTATTTTTCAACAGAAATAACTGGATAAGGCTTGAGGGTACTTCTATTCTCCCGCAGAGTTAAATGCATAAGATTTGTGATGATTTCTGCTATGGATACACTCATAGTGTGTTCAGAGAGATTGGTTGCCTGTAAATTCAGTCTTCATGAAAATAACACCTGTAATAACAAAGAGGACAGTCATTGCTCTCCCCCTTTTATGGACTGGAAACAATCCAGAGTTTGAGACCTCAGGCCATTGAACTGGACTTAGAAGCCAACTGCTTTCCCCTGCAGCCAAAGGCCTCTTATCTGACCAAGGGCTTCTCAAAAGTGTGGTTCAAAACCATTTTCTAAAAATCATTTATGTTGGGCTTCCCAGAAAACCGAGGGTCAGAGCCCAGAAACCTATCATTTTGATGCATAGTGTAATTTGAGACCCATGGTGCTGTTTACTTTCTGAATGAAATTATAATGTTACTATGAGCTTTTATTCTACAGGGGAAAGAATGATACTGTTCTTATTAGCTCCCTATTGGCACACTTGTAACTACTCTGTTGCAAACCAAATGAGGATTTTAAGCACCGATACATTCACTGATGTGACTGCACTGTAGTGTAAGTAGAGATGTAACCAATAAAAAATGTGTTTTAGAAAGGGATTATAGGTCAGGAAACATTTCTACATTCTCTCACTGCCTCCTGGAGAACAGAGAGATCTATCTGTCAAGTATGTAGTCTTAACAGGAGATCATGCCATCAAGACCGATCACGGGAATCTGGAAGGTAATTATTCCTTGAGGTAAGCAAGGCCATCGTGATGCAACAACGGCTAATGTGTGCCCTGTGGCCCGCCTCCCATTCTCCAGCTTGAGATCCAGAGTGTGCAATGACTTCGGGTGGGAAAGCCCCTAAGGATGTGCAGACTGGGGCTGCCTTGAGTTTTGGTGCTGTTGGCATGCAGTTGCCCACCACTGTAGCAACCAGGTCTGGAAAAGAGGCTCCCCCATGATTCCCCTGGGCCGCTTCTAGCAGGAAGAGATCCCGGCAAAGCTTTGGTTTTTCACTGTGATATTTGAGACTGTGGGGCATGAAAGGGAGGCTCAAAGGAGCCGAGGGTTCAGTGGGAAGTCCAAGGGGAAAAAGGCTCAGCGTGGGGACAAAGGAGCCAAATTAAGCAAGGTGGAGTGTAGTCGGGAGAGCTGTGTGTGATTTGGGGTGCAGTGTGGGGACTGGAAATAATGAGGTCCTCAGTGGCTGGCAGCAACAGCTTTGTTAACAGATATGCAAATGTAAGGAGCAGTGCAGGAGTTTGAATTTCTACCAGGTCTGGGACAATTCACCCTGAAGTGTGCACGATGTCTAAGTCTGCCATCGGGTCTGAGATGAGCTTACAGGGAAGTCCAGGCATGAAGGGCAGCCAGCCAAGGCTCCTGGTGCAGAGTGGTAAATCATTTGGTGACCAGGGAAACAGCAGAAAGCCAGCCGAGGGAGTGCTGAGCTGTGGGTAATGAAGACCGTTAGTGAGGGTCTGCAGTCCCCAATTACAAGCCAATGGTGGGAGGTTGTGGCAGGAGGCCAGACACAGGGAACCTGATACGAGGGTGTGAGGTGACACCAGGCCTCTGCGCAGCCACTGAGGCCGTGAGGGGCGCCTGGAGATTGCACTTAGAGAATGGATCAGTAAGACACTTCCTGTTTCATCTTTGAAGGTGAGAAACGGGTGGGGGTTCACTAAGGGAGCCCAGGTAGGTTTTTACCTGACCCTGGACAGGCTCAAATTCCAGGAACCACTGAAGTCTCTCGTCTCCGGGAGAATGCAGTCTGTCGGCACTCCTGTTATTTCCTGCTCAGTGCATTGTGGGGAGGAAAAAGTAGGGCCCACAGACCACGGTCAGAAAGCAAGGTGTGCCTATCAGCACAGGCTCAAGGCCAGCAGCCGAAAGGAGGCCCCTCCACCCTCCCCTGACCTCCACAGGAAGCTATTTATCAGATAGGAGGTTTGGGGCTTTTGGCCAAGAAACCACACAAGTCACTCCCTCTGCTTCACGGTACGTTGATTTTGGGCAGTAAAAAGGAAAAAGCAAAGTCTTCTTATGAAAGAAAATCTGTATCTAAGAGCATAGAGCTAACATTTTGGAATTCCTTGCAATTCATATTACAACAACCATGTGAAGGAAGATGCAATGTTCTCTCTTTTGTAAAGGGGAAGGGTGTAATTTAAGGAAGTGAAGCAAGTAACCAAAATGAATGCACATAAAATGTTTGGAAAATGTGGTAAAAATTCAATAAAAGCTAGCCATTATTATTACCTAAAGTTGTCCACTTTGCCAGTAGCCAAACCAGATCTGGACCCAGATCTTTCTGAATGGAAGCTTGGGCTCTGACCCTCTTTACATGATCACATGTACCCAATTATTATCTTTTATTTTAGTTTTACTTAGTTGTGCTGGTCAAAGACATAATAGCTCCAAGAGTTAGGTCTTTTAGCTTTTCCAATTCATATTGTCTTCCTCCAGCCTCTTCTTCAGATCACTTACCCAAGAAAACAATTAGAATCCTTGCTGATTAAAACTAATGAGACAGGAAAATTGATTTGTGCTTCATTCTTGCTACAGAAGGACACTCAAAAGAATGTGAACAATACATTAAATGGAAGAGAAACCATATGAATGTGTCAACAGATGCTGCAAATTTACTTGATAAAAATCAATAGCCATTCCTAATAAAAATCCTGATTAAAACAGGACTGGAAGGAAAGCAGCTAGCTATGTGCATTAAAGGCTGCCAGACTCCAACAGTAAATACTAACGTAAATGTTGAAGCAGTAAAGCCATTTCAGATTTAATCAGGAACTAGACAGTGCATTCACTGTTGCTATTCCTTTTCAACACTGCTTTGCAAATTCTATTGAAGGAGACACACTAAATCAGGAAGCATGTATACACAGGGAAAAAAAAGAAACATAATAATCTTTTGTTGAAAATGTCACAGCTGAAAATCACAACATCGTGAAGTTCACAAGAAAATCTGATAAAGTGACATATAAGAGAAATATGTCCTTATAGTTCTCCCTCTATTGGAGAAAGGAGACTCTAGAAATGTAAATGGAGAAAAGTATTTAACCTAATACTTGTGATCCCAAACCATAATTATTCACAAACAAATTTGACAAGAAAGTCAGAGGCTCTTTATGAAAATAAACCAATAGAATCTAATTTATGACAAATGAATAGACATTTTATATTCTCAAATATAAACACTCTGTCACAAAATACCAATTATCCCAACTTATAATTTATTGTAAGTTCCCATTAGAACCACAAGCTTTTCTTTTTTAATTGGAAGAAATTATCTTAATGTCCATTTGAAAGAACAAATGTTCAAGAAGAGCCAAGAAAGTCTGAGATAAAAGACTATGAGGGGGAATTGGGTTTATAAGATAGCGCAATCTGTAAGCACAGACAGAAAGCCATTTTAATGCATCCTCAGACATTAGCAGGCATCAGAATCTGCTGGAGGGCTTGTTAAAACACAGATGGCAGGCCCCACCCCGAGTTTCTGATCAAGTAAGTCTGGGGTGGGGCCCAATAATCTGTATTTCTAACAAGTTCCCAGGTAATGCTCACGCTGTTGATCTAAGGAATACTCTATGAGAACTGTCACTGCAGCAAATCAGTGCAATACTGGCAAACAATAACAACAACCAGACAAACAAACCAGTGGAATAAACTAGAAAAGCCAGAAATTAGCCAAACATATATGAATAATAAATCACAGAGGATATCCATGACATATGACTAAGAAAAGAATGATGCATGGAAGTTTGTATAATATGGTTGCAAGGAAAACACAATACTGTGTGTTCATGTGTGTAAATATATATATTTTGTATATACATGGTTAATACGAATTGAGGGAAATGAAGATGGGCAGGAAGAGGAGGACTGGAGTTCAGCCAAAAGGAAAATAAAAAAGCAGAAAAACAACCAGTATACACTCTATTATCACATGGATGCATTTACATAAATTACACAGGGCCATGATTAATGATATGTTGAAATAGAGTTTGAGCTGTGATCCAAAGATAATAGAAACTACATTCCAAAGTGAGAGGCCAGACACTCCCATTTATCATTGACTCCACAAATAAACATTAAATGGCAACAATGTATGAGGCTGCCATCTAGACAGCAACCACAGGAAAGCCTGCTCTCTCATGTAGCTCGCGTTCTAGTGGATCTGCACCATGAAGAATTTATCAAAAAGAATGTGAGGGAAACTTGTTACTGAGCTCTATGTTCACCCACATTACAGAGGTTGGCGCCATAGGGAGAGGCTGTTCCGAACCCACCAGCAGGCTTCGAGTTCTCCCCACTGGAAAGGGGGTACAGGGAGCACCTGCCCCTTATCAAGTCTTGGAAAGGGTCTCCAGTGGGATTCCTGCAGCTCAGGTCGAGAATGGAGAGTGCTCTGACTTCTGCCTGGGAAATCTAAAAGGTTTGCTCAGTGGTAGAGGATGGTAGAGGGAAGGAAAGGGGGCTGTGTTGGGCATTCTCCACTCCCTGAAGTTGTGGAAACAGGTGGAGTGACCACATAACTTTTTCATCCTAAATAGGACACCTTTGGGCATGAAAGCATTATGCTGTGAAAATAGGCATAGACAGGATGGTCTGGGCAAACTGTATGTACAGTCCCTGTAGACACAAGGAGACGTTCTCTGGGACCCATGGGTCATATGAGACAGAGCTGGTGTGGGGCTACTCAGGGGGCTACTGTTAAAATAACATAAAATATGTATATTGGTCTCTGCCTTTGGTTCCTGGAACTGGACTGGGCTTCTAAAACCCTTGTAATTTCTTCAGTGATCAGAGCAATAAGAGCATCTTTTGTTCTAACATTTGATCTTTGAATCTGGTTCCTGATATAAAGCTCCTTGGAACTTCCTGGGTGATAAGAGCATCTTTTGTTCTAATGAGGTAACTCTCGGTGGGCTCCTCAATAGCTTCAGAATGGGGGCTGGTCCCCAGAAAGACCAAGCCACAAAACTACCGTAAGATATCACCTCACCCCTGTTACAATGTCTGTTACCAAAAAGATAAGAGACAACAAGTGTTGGTGAGAATGTGGAGAAAAGGGAACCCTTGTGCACTGTTGGTGGGAATGTAAACGGGCACAGCCACTCTGGAAAATGGTATGGAGTTTCCTCTTTCCTCAAGAAATTAAAAACAGAACTACCATATAATCCAGTGTGAAATGAAAGGACTTCTCACTAAATGGAGTCAGGAGGTCAGGAGGGTAGCACCACTCCTCATCAGTTGCAGAACTGATAGGAAGAGCCAGACCTTGCAAGTCAATGCTACTTCGCTACCCCAGCAGCAGGAAGAAAGGTTTTTTCCTTGTCCAGCAACAGCCCAGTCATGAGAGATTGTCACAACTCAGCCAATGAAAAGCCACAACACTTCAAACTCCCAGTTTCCTCCAATAGACTTTTTGTTTATAAAACCCCCTCCCAGCTCCATCTTTTCCTCTAAAACAGAGCATCCCTCTCCATTGTTCTCTGGACTTGTCTGTGGTTCTGCTGTAGCTTGCATGTCCTGAATTGCAATTCTCTGCTATTCCTGAATAAACCCATTTTTACTGGTAAAATAGCTGACAGTTTTATTTTTAAAGTTAACAACAGCAATCCCACTTCTAGGTATATATCTGAAGGAAACAAAATCATTATCTAGAAGAGATACAGGTGCTCATATGGTAATTTCTGCATTATTCTCAGTAGCCAAGATAGGGAAACAACTTAAGGGTCCACCAACAGATGAATGATTAAAGAAAATGTGGTATATAACATTTGAAATGGAATATTATTCAACCCTAACAAAGAAGGAAATTCAGCTATCTGCAACAACATGGAATGAATCTGGAGGGCATTATGCTAAATGAATTAAGCTAGACAGAGAAAGATGCTGTTTGGTATTACTTATATGTGGAATCTTAAAAAAAATGTCAAACTCATCAACACAGATAGTATGAGGGTGGTAGTCAGGGGCTGAGGGGTGGAGGAAATGGGGAAAGGCTGGTAAAAGGGTACAAAATTTCAGTTATGGGATGCATCAGGTCTGAGGATCTAATGAATAACACTGACTGTAGTTGATAATGCTGTATTGTATAACTGAAATTTGCCAAGTGAGTAGAGCGTAAATGTTCTCTCTCTCACACACACACAAAGGTAAATAGTGAGGGTGATGGGTGTGTTAACATGTGGTGAGAATCCTTTCACAATGTTACATGAGTATCAAATCATGTTGTACACTTTAAGTATATTACAGGTTTGCCAACTATATCCCAATAAAGCTGAGAAAAAAGAGAAAGTGATGAAGGAAATACTATTAAAAAAAAATCCAAAAACAAGCCATAATTAGAAGCTTGGAACTTTCAGCCCTATACCCCATCCTCCAGGAAGGCAAGAGGGGTTGGAAATTGACTTAATGACCCATCATGCCTACATAATGAAACCTCCACAAAAATACCAGAAGTATGGGGTTTGTGAACACATCTATGTGCCAGGAGGGTGGCACAGCCCAGCTCCATGGGGACAGAAGCTCCTGCACTCAGAACCCTCCCAGACCTCACCTCCTGTATCTCTCCATCTGGCTCTTCATTTGCATCCTTTGTAATAAATTGGAAATAGTAAGTAAACTGTTTTCCTGGGTTCTGTCAGTTGCTCTAGCAACTGATTATCAAATCCGAGGAGGGGGGTCATGGGAACCCCAACTTCAAGCCATTCAGTGAGAAGTACCAGTGACAGCAGCAGACTGAGATTCGCATCTGAAGTCATGGGGTGGGGGTGAGGCTGTCGTGTGGCACTGAGCCCTTAACCTGTGGGATCTGATGCCACCCCCAGCAGTTAGTGTCAGAATTACTGGGTGTGGAAAACCCACACATCCAGTGTCAGTCGTGTTGTGTGAGAGTAAAAGAGAAACGGAATTTTTCCTAGTCAGCTCCTAGAGGGGACAAGGGATCTCAGTGCAGAGAAGCTGCAGTACCATTGAGTACCTTGGGGCTGAGAAAGGGAAGTGACCAGCAGGAAAGGAGATGGATATGACTGGAGGGCACTGCCAGGGAGCCAGCAGAGGATGGGGGTGTCTTGAGAAACGTGAAAATGACCTCGAGAGAAAAGAGGACTGGCTGCTGGGTCTGGAGAGCTGAGGCATGACATGGCCGCAGTGCCAGCGGCTGGAGTGAGCCTCGCTCGTTCCCTGCACCTCACCCCCACCCCTGAAGGCTCAGAAACCATGGCAGGAGAGCTGGGTGGGAAAAAGGGAACATGTTCACTGAGCACCTTCCCTAACTGCTGAGCCCCTGGGAGAAACTGTGACTGTAAGTCAAATGTACAGTTTTGGTTAGACATGTTGGTTAGATTCAGTTGGTTAAACAACTGAATCCAGGCTGTGTTATGTGATGGAAAGGGACCAAAAGTGACCTTAGCATGGAATTTTTATTGTCTAAGAGTGACCAGAAAAATCTGCTCATGTTTTTCCCTGAAGATGGATGAATCAAGTTAAGGGACACTGGGGCAGGGTTGGGGGGTGGAGACAAAAACAGTGTTGCTTTATTTCAAGAATGCATTTGTTCAATGTAAGAGTTACATGAGACCATAACATTTTTAAGTGACTTGAAATAAAAAAAAAATTGAAATCCGTTTTTCTCTTGCCATTTGAAGAATGGTGTCTCTGTGCTCTGAGTAGGGGACACCGTATCATGGGGGCCATGAATAGCTGCAGAGGTAAAGCACCCCAAACGGGCACGGTCTAGCCTGCAGGAGATAACTCTGCCTATGTTCTCCTCTGAAGATGTGGGATAGGCGAAAGCTTGTTTAAGGTGGAGAGAGAAATTCTTGTTAGGAAAGGCAGAAAGGGTCTCCTGTGGGTAGAGGTTTCTGGGGCCGAAAGAGGGCAGACCCTTGGGGGCTCAGAGGGTTGTGGAGACCTGGCCCCGCCACTAGATGGGGGGAGTGCTGCTGTCGGGCTGGCCAGTCAGAAAGGACACTCCAAGGGACATCGAGGCCCAAAGGACGGCAGAGAGGAAGCTTCCGAGCACCATCTTACAGCAAAGGTAGGGGGTAAGTAGGGCAACTTCCACAGGAGGATTCCAGGTACTGCCAGGAGCCTCGCATACCCGTAAGGCAAGAGGAGGTGCTCCTGAAACAGGACTGATAAGGAGTTTCTTACCACTCTGGGCAGGGAGGCTTACAGCCAGATTAAATTTGACTCTGAAGTGAATTAATAGCCTTGAGGGAAGACAATATTTTGGCTACATCCATCTATGCTCTGAACACATACTGTCAGTGAGAGGTTAGAGATTTTTGCATTTTCCAACAGTAGCTCAAGGTTGATGAGTTTGATCCTTAAATTGAGCTCATCACCCTAAGGGGAGGCTCGGAAAGACGTTAACTGGACAGACTGCCAATTCCATACTCTCTCACAGTCCCTAGAGTCAATTCCATTCTCTCTACCAGTTTGCATTCCTGCTCAGGAGCAATGTAATTACTTTATCATTACTGTCGAGTGCAAATTTGCCCTGTCTTTCTGTGCAAGTGTGGCCCAGGCTGGCCTCTAAATTCAGGAATCGCCCCAAGCTCAGTCCACTTCTGCTTGCCCTTTCCACCCCTTCTGTCTCCTTCCCTTCCCATCTGGGTCTTTGTGGATGACTCTTACATGCATTTCTCTGGTTCAATCTCTTCTGTGATGAGTTGGATAGTCACACTCCTCCTTTGTCCCTCCTTCACTCTCTCATTCCTATGGTACCCACAACACTTCTGACACTAGATGTGTGGGGGTTTTCCCACACCAAGTGATGCTCTGCAAACTGTCCTACAAACTCAATTCAATTCTGACACTGTTGAAGACACTGGAGACCCCACAGCTTAAGCCTCAGCCCCACAAGACTGACCCCACTTCAGATACTAAGTAGTGAGTCCCCAGGTTACTCACAACTTCCATCCAACTTGGCTACAAGTTGGAAGTTCCCATGACCCACTCCTCGTGTACAATTGTTTGCTAAAACAGCTCACAGAACTTAGGGAAATACATTTCACATGTCCCATGTTATCATATAGTGAAGGATATGATGAAGGACGCAGAAGATCAGACACCCAGGGCAAGGTCTGGAAGGGTCGGAGCACAGAGCGCTTCTGGCCATCCCCATGGAGCTGGGGTGTTTCACCCTCCTGGCATGTGAATGTGTTCACCAACTTGCAAGCTTTCCAAACCCCATACTTGGGGATTTTTATGGAGGCTTCCTTAACTGATCAATGATCTTGATTGATTATTAACTCAGTTTGGGACCATAGCTCTCTTTTGCTCAGAACATTCCCATAGTTTTGATTCACACTCAGATTAAAGTTCAGTGTCCTTACCTACACACATACAAGGCTCTAGTAAGCTCTATAGAACTTGACCTTGGCCCAGTGGCTGTATTACTGCTATTGTAAAAAATTACCCACAGACTCGGTGGCTTAAACACCACAAATTTATTCTCTTACAATCTTGGAGATCAGGCATCTAAACCAAGGCACCAGTAGGGCTTGTTCCCTCTAGAGGCTGCAGGCAGAATCTATTCCTCTGTTTTTCCCAGCTTCTCCAGGCTGCCTGCACTTCCTGTTTGTGGCCCCGCCTCCATCTCCAAAGTCAGCAGCATAGCAGCTACTCTCCTCTCTGAGCTCTGCTTCTTTCTGTCTTCGGTCTGACCCTTCTGCCTCCTGCTTATAAAGGACCTGTGTAATTACACTGGGCCTGCCTGGAAATCCAGAATAATCTCTCATCTCAAAGTCTTAATGACATCTGCTAAGCCCCTTTTACCTATGTCCAGGGTTTGGGACACGGACATCTTGAGGGGCCAGTCCTCATCCTACCATACCTGCTTAACTCCAACTTGGTCTCCTAATTCCCACCTCAACACTGTGGCTTCAGTCACATTGGCCATCTTCCAATCTTGGGTGCATTAAGCTGGTCCTGGATTGCTGCTAACCTCTCAGAGAGGTCTTCTCTTTTCATATGATTTGGAATAACATTCCCTCAATATTTTATTCCCTCATCCCACTGTATTTTTTCATAGCTCTTATCATTGACCTATTATATATTTATCTGATTTCTTTTCCATCCACCACACTAAGTTCTGTAGATTATGTGGGCACATGCACACACACACCTCCACACGCACGCACACACACTTTGTTTTATTTGTTCACTATTGTATTCCCCGTGTCTTGAAAAGCGTATGGCATAAAATAGATATTCAGAAGTATTTGACGCTGTATGAATAATTGGATGCACTCCTGTTTATCTAACAATGTAGAATGGCAACAGGAATGAGAAACTCCCTTCAGAGGTTTCAGAACTCAGGAACACTTTCAGTCCCTAAGTTGTGAATCGCTCTTTTTCCCTTCCTCCCATTTCTTCTCAGGAAGATGATGAGTAAGAGGCAACCTCAGCAGCTCCCACCTCTCTGGAGGTGTGAGTTCCTTGCTTCCCTTCCCTCCATTAAAGCACAGGGCAGGGATGAAGCATTACCCGACCATGCTGCAGAATGCCATAAAAACCAGCAGGATGGAAAACTGGACAAAGGCCACAGGCCCTGTGGGGGGAAGGTGGGCACTCGGGCCATGAAGTCACCATACTCCGAACTCGGGCCGTCAGTGCTGTGGTGATGGTGCGCGTCGGGACAGTCAATTTTTAAAAAATAGTTTTTTCTTTATCTTAGAAATTGAGTTACGTCAGAGCAGAGTGAGTATGCTTAGCAAAGTGCTGAGCTTAGCACATAAACTATAAACAAGACAAATAGACAAGAGTGAGTTACACTGACCTGGAACAAAGAGATTTGCCAAATGTTTTTGACTATGAAAACTCCCTGGCTTTCTGTTCCTATGGTTCTATTTTCATCCTTTCCCCTCTTTGGAGAGAAATTCACAGGAGCATTGCAAATGTTGTCTTACAGACTGAAAATCAGGAAGAAACCGCAGAAGTAACAAATTCATTTCCATAGTAACAGGTTCAGATCTATCCCGGCTGCCAGTAGAACGAGCCGATGTGATTCATCCCAGCAAACATATGTACAGTTTACAAATGTGAATGGCACAAAGAAGTCAATCTGAGGGTCCAGAAAAATAGCTAGCTCAGAAATTCAGGGTGTATGTCCTAACACACAACCCAACACAATTTTAACACACATCTGAAAGAAAGTAGCAAGTTTTCTCTGCTTTGAAGGGAGTGATTCATCACCTCACAGTGACCTACAAAGCCCTTATCCCCTGAGGCAGATGTCCCCTTTGAAAGTTTCATCACTAAATCCAGCTGGGTCCACAGGACACCTCAAAGTCATGGCATCCAAAGCAGAGTAGGCTGGCCTGAAGTGCCCCAGAAGGGATTCGACAGAGCCAGCCTTTCCTTTCAATGTCCAGCATCTCAGCCACTCCTGCTTCCCCTTAGCAAGGCATGTCCCTGTGGCAAAAAGAATCAAGATAAAGGCTCATTTGCTCATTCATTCATTCATTCGTGCAATTAATCAATAGACAGTTGCCTTCTTTTCGTGGGTTCAGTTTAGGAACCGAAGAGCCAAGAGGTCTGATAAAGGTGCCTGTTCTCAAACAATTCGTATTCTTCTGGGGCCCAGGGACATGTAACAAAACCACAAAAATGTGGAAATGCTGAAATAGGATGAGGTACAAGGTGTTGTGGGGATTTAGGGGAGAATGCGTACCTCAATGTGTATCTCAGAGAATGAGGGAGACATTCTTAACAGAGGAAATTCCAAAGGGTTTCAAATCCGTGAGGGTATAAAACAGATGGCATGTATGGAGAGCATCAGGGATTTTGTGTGTCTGGGGGCAGCGTGTGTAGGGAAGAGAGCTGTGCGAGGCTGGCTGGGCCAGTAAGGTTCTGTTCAGCAGGATCATGAAACTCTGCTCAAGTGTTTAGGTTCGATCTGTTATGCGAAGTGCGCTGGGCGCACACCATTAATGGCTCTTTGGACAGCAAGGCCATGATTATGTCTGTAGTTTAGGAAGAGGGCCCAAGCAGCAAATGTGGAGGTGGGGAGACCAAACAGAAGGTCTCTGCAAGAGTCAGAGCAAGAGGTGATGTGTGAACCAAGCCAGCAGCAGGGCAGGTGGAGAGGGGGATGCAGAGAAGACACACGTGGGAGTTTAGAATTCTCATCAGAGCTTGGTGACAGGCTTGAGATGCAGGCCGAAGGAAGAGGAGGGGTACAGGATGACGAGGGTTACCTTGAGTGACAAAGTGAATGATGTTACCAATAACTTGTACGCAAAATGGGTTGTGTCATTGGAAGAGCACCATGATGACAGAATAAGTGAGGGTTTGAAGGACAAGAGCCAATCAATATGTGACTTACCAAACTGGAAGTGTCTGTAGGACAGCTGGGTGGATATGTGCATTTGGAGGGTGCCCCCGGGAAGCTGAAGCACACGGTTGAGGTCTGGGGTCAGAGGTAGAGCTCCGAGGGTCACAGAGGTGCCAGGTTAAAACCATGGGCTTGAATAAGACCTCCTGGAGTTTGGGAGCAATAAAATATGAGAAGAGGGCTGTGGAGTGGCGTCTGGGAAAAGGAAATTTTTAAGATGCTAGAAGAAGAGAGACAGAAATAGAGCAGTCAAACAATTTAGGATAACCAGGAGAGACAAGCATTTTAAAAGCCAAAGGAGTGACTGCTAATGGATACACGTTTATTTTGGGGGTGATGAAAATGTTCTAAAAATGACGTGGCTGATGGTTGCACGACTCTGTGAATATCCTAAAAACCAATGAATTGCACACTAAATGGGTGAATTATATCCAAATAAAGCTGTTATTTTTTAAAAAGGAAAAGGAGGAAGAAGTTTTGAAAAGCCAGTGAGTGTCTGTGCCAAGTATAGCCAAAGGTCAAGAAAGAGAAGGGCTGAAAAGTAGTCTTAAGAGTTTGCCAAATAGGAGGACAGTGCTGACCTCAGTGAAGGAGATGGCAAGATGCCTATAAAGTAGAGTAGACAGGAGGGCGTGGCAATGCTGGGACAGAAGGAGTTACTTGATTTTAGGATGGGTCAGTCACTAGCAAGTTTATAGACCAATAGCTGGGAGCCTGTAGGCAGGAAGTTGAGTATGGGCGGCAAAGAGAGGGTGAATTAATGGAGCAAGTCCTAGAGGAGAGGGGTGGGGCCCAGGACCCTGCAGGTGGAGTGCTGTGGGCAGGAGCGGGCACAATGATGCCACTGAGTTAGGCAAAACAGGCAAAGGTAGTTGAGAATGCTCACCTCCCATGCCTCTGTTTTGTTCTTGAAGTAGGAGGGAGGCTGGGCTGAGAAGGAGGGAAGCAGCTGTATGGCTGGAAGATGGAGAAAAGCAGTAGAAGCTTGGAGTGCCAGTGACCATGGACAGGGCAAGCGAGGTACAGGAAGGGGACAAAGGCAAAAATGGCACCACAGAGTCAGGGATGCAGGGGCGACTGAGACCAGGAATCTCTGATTGCCCTGGGAAGAACTGGGTCATGGTAGGCTCTGCACTCTGGGAAAGACATGACAGCACATGACTTGGAGGGTATCTGAGTGGAATCTTCCTCCCTTCTCCTCAGGTGAGAATGAAAACATTTTAGGAGCAGAATCTAAGATGCACACATCCACTGTGACAGCAGGTGCCTGGGAGGTCACTGTGCACCGTGACCATTCCGGTTAATGAGGCCTGGCTCCAGTCCACACTCTGGCTCCCAGACCAGACTGGAGGATAGAATTCAACTTCCCTTCCCTCCTTGCCACAGGTCCTAGGCTGTCAATACCCTCTGTCTCTGCATGCTGTGTTTCCCCCTCAAACTGTCAGAACTTTGTTAAAAAACCTTTTATTATGTAAGCAACACAAGCCTAATTATATAAAATAGAAAAATTATAGAAATAATTATATAAAATAGAGAAAAATAACCACCTGTAATATTTTATCCAGACATAACTACTAACAGCACTTAATATATTTCTTTCCCAGTATCTTTCTACGCACTTATACATTTTAATATTGTTAGCATCAAATGTGCGACTGTGCTTCCCAGCTCTTCACCCCAATTTCTGTTATAAAGGCCTTCCTCTGTTTTCAAACTCTAATTTTAAACATAATTTTAATCGCTGCATAATATTCCATTGATTGGATACAACATAATAGAGGAAAATTCTTCCACTCAAGTTGTTTCTATTTTCATTTTTATTAAAAATGGGCTAAAGCAAACACCTCTGTAATTTTTGTCTGCCGCTCTAGTTTCCTAGAAGTGGAATTACTGGTTCAAGTTACCATGAATATTTTAAAGACTCTTAATACTGTCACCTAATTGCTTCCAGAAGACTCATCCAATTTTCCCTCCTGCCATAATGTCTGAGAGAACCTTTGCCCCATTCCATCACACTTTCTCAATCAAAATCCCAATGGGACCTTTAATGAAATGACAGATGTATTCAAATTCCATCTGGAATGTGGAGAAGAAAGTTCTCCATCTTGAGAATATGAAGAAGAAAATAATTTTGGTTGAGTGATGCTGGAAAGAATAATTGAGATGTTCAAAAGGCTATTAAAAGACATTATAAAGCTACAGTATTTAAATCACTGAAATCAGCAGAACAGTCAGTTAATCTGTTAAGCCCTGCATAAATAAGAATGTAAGATAAGACTAATGAGATAGTGCGAGTCAGCAAAGGCACTCCGCAAGTAACATTGGGAATCTGGTTAGGATATTGGGTACCAGGGCCCATTTTTAGTAGCTATGGAATTTTGAATCCTGGAGAATGTAACAGAATATGAGACCAATTTTTTCAAGTCTGATAAATCCTGGGAGGTCTTATCAACTTCAAACAGTCTAGCTGGGCAGCACCATGGGAGGCAGCCCAAGCCTGACTTGCAGGGGAAGCATTCACAAATCCCTCAAAGATGACCTTTGGCCCAGTGTTATTTCCCCAGGCTTTCCTCAAGTCTGACCTTCCATTCCCACAAGGGGTCAAACCCTCAAGTGAGAAGAAGGAAAGAGAATCAAGAATAAGACATGATTCCTTAAGGGCTCGTGTCACAGTAATTTTCTTTTTGACATTCCAACCATAGCTGCAGACTTCCCAGAAGCATCTTATTTTAACTAGTTGCACTCTTCAGGTTAAAACAGGGTTTCTCCATCTCAACATTATTAACATTTTGCGCCAGAGAATCCTTTGTAGTGCGGGGTCATCCCGGACATTGTAGCACATACGGCAGCATCCCTGGCTTTTACTCTCTATTACCCCTACTTCATCCAAGTCGTGATCATCAAAAACTATCTCCAGACATTGCCAAATGTCCTTTAGGGCGCAGCCTCCCAGCTGAGAACCATAGAGTTAAAACTGTTTATGGGGAAAATGTGGGCTATAGTGGTGGTATCCTAAAGTAACTAACATGACATAAAAAGGAATGTTATTAAACATTGGCTTTTCGAGGGAATGTCAGAGTCCTTTGAGTTGAGATTGCCTAGCAACACAACACACCCCAGTTATCATTCTAAGCTTCCTAAAAGCTAGGTATTTGGGGACAAAAAACAATTGTGATCTTCATCTTATACCATACAACAAGAGGTTCCAGATGGATTAGAGAATTAACAGTTTTAAAATTGTTACCATAGAAAGAGCAAAAGAAAATAGAAATGAGTGTTTTTCAAACCTCCACATGAGGAGGGCTTTCTAACCCTCTCTGTGTCAGCCCTCTGTCGTTAAAGACCAGCGTGAATGAAATTAAACATCAAACAACAAACCAAGAAAAATATCTGCAACACTATGATGGAGAATATTAGGTCTTTATTTTATGAGAAAAATACTAAAATTTCAATAGTTAAATGAGGAAAAAGCAAGAAGCAGGGACAGAAATGAATGAGTGAAAGCAGAAAAATAGGTGACTAATAATCATTTGAAAAAAAAATGTATCAACTGCACTAGTAATCAGAGAAATATACAACAAAATATAAGTCACAACAAGATACAATGTCTGACTAGCAAATCAGCAAAGATTAAACAGCAATGAACGAGCCCAATGGGGACAAGCTTCTGTGCATTTCAATGACCATTTATTTATTGGGCATCTATGTGTCAGGCACAAAGTAAGGAGCTCTGGATAACCAAGACAAGAAAGATGTAGTCTGCCCACAAGCTTCCAGCCTAGTTAGCCAATTTAATTTGACAAGCACATATAACATGCTAGTTGGTAAAACCTCCCAGGATTTACAAATACTGACACATATTTATTTCTCCTAAAAACCTTATGCAATAGCTACTATTATTATCCTCCTATTTTACTGATGGTAAATCTGAGGCACTGAGAGACAAAGACACTTGCTGGTCACCCAGCTGTGGCAGAGGTACACACCAGTCTGAGTGGTTTCTCTTGGGACCCTGTTCTCAGCCACTTTGCTAAGCTGCCTCCAGAGAAAGTGGGATGAATCAGATTGCATTAGCCTATGCATTAACTTGAAGAAAATAAAAACCATATCTTTATTTATTTTGCTTTCTGAGAGCATGATAGGCTTCTTAATCAATTCTTATTTTAGTTCTCAGTAGTTTAGTTTTATTTATATTAATTCTGTATATTTCTTATTAAGGTTATTCTTGTGTGCTCCATATTTTTGTTTTCAGGATTCAAACTTTTTTCATATTTCTGACTGGATTTTGCTATATATGAGAAAAACTGACTTTGTAATATTTATATTGTATTCAGTTATCTTGCTGAATTCTAATTTTAATTGTGGTGTTACTTCTAGTGTCTTTTGATGGTTTTGTCTCCTTTTAATTGTTCCTCTTGCTTTTATTTCATTGAATTGCCTGGAACTTTTAGAACAGTGTCAAATAATTACAGTGATCCTGATTCTTTATTCGTTTGACTAATGACTTGTTGTGTTTCTGCTTTTGGTGGGAACACTTCCCATGCATTACCGTTGGCTGGGTTGATTTTCTTAACTCCCTGGTGAAAATCTGATTTTCTCTTTTAGGGACTGAATTCTGATATAAATATTACACTCATGCCATGTGGCACCAGAACTGTCTAAGTGCTGTGGCAGATGAACAGAATAATATGAAGAGGACCAAAGTTACCTTTAAAAACAAGAGACCTGGGAAGAACCAAGCCTTCCAGAACTGCACCCACTGAAGTGGAGGTTTGCAACCAGACCACCGTTGGACAACCATTCCAGCCCAGCGCCAAGCAATGCCTACGCAGTCCTGGGACTACTGTTCACTTAGATTCTAAACTGGTTGGAGGGTTGCTACAAATTTCAAATTGTTAATCAGCTTGAAACCACATTGGCTATAAAAATATCTTAATGTGTGTGTTTCCTGAAAATAATGATTGTGGTAAGTGATCTAAAATGGGAATAGAATGCCTAGATAGTGCCTGCTGTGTTTCAGAAGGCAACTGAATTCTATAAAGAGCACCTATTACTATGAAAATGACACATACAATGTCTTTCAATTTCAGTAACACATGCTTAAAATTTTTTAACAGTCTGTTCATTTGGAGTCATCACCCAGAGGAAGAAAGGATGTGACTTGATTGGTAAAGTCCCATTTCTTTGCAGGACACGGAGCCTCACAGGCAATGGGAATACCTGATATCTGTGACTCTATAAACTCAGCAATTGAGGGCTGATATGTCACAAACTATCATCTCTCTTTATTGATTCAGCAGGTTCCTGGAGAATTTGTTTCTCTCTTGCAAGCTCAGCACTTCCTAGTGTTTAATAAAACATTATGTTTCCAAAAAACAGCTGAGCCAGTTAAAATGGAATGAGCTTGCAAGACCTGATGCAACAGTTCCCAAATTCTTACTGAAATACTTGTGAAAGAACAAAAAACAGTCTATTCTGAAATTGCACCAGAATCTTGAAAAAAATTCATAACTGAAAGCCAGTGGCGCTAGATTAACCAACATAATAGGAACCCTTGTGTAGGTCCGTTAAGCTTCCTTTTCTGGAGCAAGGAAGGAAGGTGGCAAAGGCTTTGGAAACCCTTAGCATGTCTCTCAGGCCCAGAGTGCCTTAGACTGAACCAACAACAAAGCTTTGGTTAGGAGCAGGGGTGGGTGGGGTGGGGTCTGTTAGCTCCTCCCCCTTCACTCCCACCTCAGCCTTTTTCTTTGTCCATGAAGAGGCTGCAGCTCTCAGATAACACTCTGCTCCCACATAGAAGAGGACTGGCCGGCTTCTTGGGAGGAGGGTTCTCCACTTCCAGAGCATGTATGTCAAAGAGGAAAACAGTGTGTGCTGGGCAGAGGATTTTCTGTGCTCTACCTTGTCCGTGATTCAGGGAATCAGAAAATAAGGCCATGAAAAGACCCCATCTCAGTTCAGCAGAAGCTTGATGGATGAACACTTATTAAAATAGAACAGAACAAAACAAAACCGAAACCCTGGATATTTGCAAGCCACTCTGGAACTAAATACATTCTCCAAACATGCATCTATTAGGGTGATTCTACCAGCACCCAAAGGTCCAGTGAGCAGCCCAGGATTTGCCAAATGGACTGTCTGTTGGTAACACTAGCTCTGCATACATTTCTTTCTGTTCAAGGACAAAAATATAGAAAATAAAAACCCTACACCGACCCTACGGAAAATCACTCTGACACAAGGTAAAGGGAATATAACCATGAGTATTCAGAGTAAGTATATATCTTTGAAATTTATTCCCTAAAGGAAACAGAGGGAAGAAAATTGAGCATCCACTCAATATCAGCAGAATGCAAGAAGACCCTGCTGAGGGAAATAAGGAGAGGGGCTGGAGGAAGACAATACCATTCCAAGCCTGAAAGCATTTCTATACATAGTGGTCAAATCCAGTGCCCAGCAACAATCAGAAAGAATGTGGCACATAAAGAGACAGCACACTGAGCTAGAGTCAGCTGGAACAACAGAGAACAGAGACAGACCTGCAGGGACCTCAGTATCAAGGTTATAAGAAGCGACTGTAAAACAATGAGGCTTTTCCAATGCTCATGGTGACACACACCAAGTTTGACAATTTTGGCAATGAATTGGAAACTATAAAAAAATAACACAATGCTGCAAACCGGAAAAAAAAAATAAAACCAAAAAACTACAATAACCCAATTGAAAACTCAGTGGATGGGTTTAAGAGCAAATTAGAAACAGCTAGGATTTATGAACTGAAATACAGGTCAGAAGAAATTCTAGAGAATGGAACAGGTAGAGATAAGAGTGTAAAAGAGACATACATACAGGACACTGTGAGCAGATCTGACATAAGGTGAATTCCAGAGTTCCAGAAGGAGAAGGGACAGAGAATAAGGCAGAGGCAGTATGTGAGGATTTAAAGGCTGAGGTATGCAATCCATGGTTGATGAAGTCCAGCAAAGTCCAAGGAAGATACATAAAAAGAAATCCACAACTAGACATCTTATAGCAAAACTGCAGAGACAAATCAAGACCCCCCCAAGCAGCCCGAGGAAAAACTGAGGCTGTCTTCGAAGAAACAGTGGACTGACAGCTGATAGAGCACCGTCAAAGAAACAATATTCAGACAGAGAGTAGTCCACTCAGCAACACAGAAGCAAGAAAACAATGGGAAAATATTGTCCCACTGAGGATGGGGAAGGGACTATTTGCCTAGAAATTTATTCCAGAAATAAGGGGCGTAACCATCAGAAATTAGAAGACCAATGATAATTACTGCGCTCTATAATATAATGTATCTATAAAATTTAAACTCAGATTGATTCAATAGCGTTAATAAAATTCAGCAACACCCAGTGGCTTCTCTATAGCCAATTATTAAAATAGAAAGAAAAGAGTTCCATTCACCGCACACATGCATTCCCTCTCTCACTCTCCCTTCCCAGGCCCCCGCCCCACACCTTTTATAAAATGTCAAGAAATAATGCTAACAAGAAACGTATGGGACTTTTATGGAAAAGAGTGAAAATCTCTACTGAAATTTATAAAGGAAAAATAAATATTTAGAGAGCCATTCCATGTACCTAGATGGCAAGAGCCTAGATCTTAAAGGTGTCGGTCCTTAAGGTAATTTAATAAACATCCCAATGATATTTATTTTGGAATTAGAAAATACATTCTAAAGTTCACATGAAAAATAAACATGGAAGAATGATGTGGAAGGGCTGGACCCCAGATATTAAAGCCTATAATATAGTTCAGAATAATTGACACAGTATGGTAATGGTGTAATAATCAGGATATGAATTCATGGCACAGAATATGTCTAGAAATATGTAAGGAACATTAGAATATTTGGCTCTCTGGGGAGAAAGATCCAGTGAAATCCTCATCATGTACATAAAGATAAGTTCTAGAAGGACCAAAGAATTTCATGTTACTAAATCAAGCTTGCTTCTTACAAATCAGAAGTTAATGTTACTTAATTTAATATTAGTAAATTAAAAGGCCAGGTAACTATTTAATCACTAGAGGGAGAAAGACTAATAATAAAAGCAATGGAGTAAATAACAAAATTAAAATTTTGTTGACTTGGCAACTTAAAAATTTAAAAACCCTACTATATCAAAAACAGAGAAACAAAACTAAAATACAAAAGGAAACTTGCAAAATGTCTTCCATGATTGTGACAAACAATGAACATCCTGAGTATTGGGGTTTTACAAAACAATACGTGAAACAGTTGCTTTTATAGATAATGCAAAGCAAATGCAAATAGCTATGGTTATCCTAAAACATGGCAAATTTAAATGAGAAATTAAAAAAAATTACCACATTGGCAAAACTTACAAAATAAAATTCGAGTATCGAATGCTGTGACATGGACCCTCTGAACCACTTCTAGGGGCAGTGCGCTTGGTACAACCCCTCGGGCATGTTCTGTCAGTCATTGCATAAACACTTTCTGCTGTGGAGTCTGGCTGCGGTTAAGCATAACTTTCCATCTCCCAGGCTTTGGAACGTGCAGTTCAGATGTAGACAATGTATTTCCGGGGCCAGGAGCCAGCAGGCGGTGACGGAGCTCAGACACTGATACAGAGACTTGGATGTGTGGGGAGCTGATTAGGGGATTCAGAACTCAGGGGGGAAATAAATACAGGAAGACCCTGGAGTTCCAAAGCCCAGGAAAGCAGGCTCAAGCAAAGGTCAGATTAAGATGAATGAGCATAAAGTTTCAGATAAGCAAGCTGAATAAGCTCTAGAGATCTGCTGTCCAACATAAAATCTGTAGCCCCCAATCCTATTGTGCACTCAAAAATCTGTGAAGCAGGCTGATCTCATGTTAAGTGTTCTTTCCAATTAAAAAAAATCTTGGTCAGGAGGCAGGGAGACAGCACACAATGTCGTGTTAAAGTTGGACTTGAGAGCTTATTCACTGACTCAATAAATAATACGGAGCAGGATCTATAGACAAGGCCTGGTGGCCATGCTGGGATTATGATGGCGCCAGACCATGCAGTCCAGCACCAGGAGCCCCCAGTGCCGTGGGGGGGAGTGGGCACCAAGACAAAAATAAAGAGCGAGCAGGATAAATAATGCACATTTTCACGAGCACAGTGAAGGAAATAAACTCAGCATCAAGATGGCCTTAGGGTGTGAGCCCTAATTTACAGAGTACAACAGGGAAGCAAGGAGCTGTGTCTGGCAGCAGCCCAGGTGAGGGTGGGGTCGTTCGGGTGGGGCGCAGGCGCCCGCTATCACCATCTGCAGAAAGACCTGGCTGCGTATGTATGGAGGCCGGCAGCTCTGCTCCAAGTCCAGCCCTTGCGTGTCCACCTGGCCTGCTCAGGTGACGGAGGTGGAGGGCCCGCCTTTCGGCAGTGTGCTTGTGCCCTGAGCCGGGGGCCCCTGGCTGTGCTGGAGGAGCCGCGCTGTGGGTATGGTTTGCGTGCGCACTTCCTCTGGACTTTTCTGCTTAGGATAATTGAACATTTAAGTGATTGTTCCACTTCATAAAGTATGGTCCGGGGAGACACTGCAAATTGCTAAATCAATTGATTTTTAAACAGAAACGAGGTTAAAAAAAACAACTTAATGAAGTCTTGATGTATTTCATCGAAAGGGCCTGCAGAATGCTGCACTTCTCTCCCTGTGGTCATTGTGACACATTCTCACGTGGCCCACCAAGATGACACACTGGGGGCACTGAATGGCAGCCTTCTTTTTCTGGCCTTTTGTCTGGCCCTGGGTTTCAGCCCTGGACAAGTTCACTGTGGATTCAATGTGACCAAGGAAATGGCAGTAGAAAGTTCTTGGGGTGAAAGGCTTATACCCAACTTTATTTCCACGGTGGCAGGTCAATCACTAGAATCCCATCCACTCAGAGCAAGTCTGCATGCAGCAAGGTGGTCTCTGCCTCTGGGCCCCTCTACCCGCACAGCCGTCCCAATCTCTGTCCTCGGCGCTGCCACCATTCCAGCCTCTGCTCTGCTCTTCTGCAGCCTTGCAGCCCTGCCACCGTGTCGCCCAGAGCACTGACTGGGCAGGGCCCTTTCTATAGAGTCAATAACAACGCATTGCCCACACGTGTGTAGTGAACTAGCCAGCCAGGGCCAGGTGAGAATCCTGGCCGCAGGAACCTTCACTTTATCCACACCTGCAAAGGTCAGTCACTCTCCAAGAGCAGACTGTGAAGAACAGCGTGCAGGACTTTGACAGCGGCAGAACAATGTGGTGGGGAAGAACCTGATTAGGAGTCAGAAAAAGGCTGAGACTCCAATTTCAGTTCTGTTGTGTGAACTGCATAGATTATTTATCTTCTGGGCTCTCTTGGTTAAAGAATGATAATACCTACTTTGCCAGGCCTTGCTGAGAATTAAGTGATTTTGTAATACCACTAGCTAACCTACATTAAGCACTTATTATGTGCCAGGCACAATGTTCAGTGCTCCACCTATGAATTCTCGGACGTGAATATCCCTGAGAGGTGAGACCCGTTCAGTTCCCATATCGGAGCTCGTGTATGTAATGTGCAGGGCCCACACTGCTGGCTCCTCCATCAGTCTATAAGATGACTGGTCATGCTCAGATTTTGTATTCAAAAGTGTTAGATCTGATGATATCCTGGCCCCAGAGATAAAAGATGAACAAAGAGTGTGTGTGCACAGGTGCATGCCTGCATATGCAGTGTGAAAACTGCTCTTTTGAATCAGAAACGTTTCCTATACAAGATTATTGTGGGTTTTAGGTCTAGGTTTTGAATTATTGTCTTAATCATTTTTACTTGGTTCTGTTACCCTTCAGACACATGCCTTCCCTTGCTCTCCATTTCTCATCTGCAGTTAACTCCTGTTTTCTCTCTCACTTATTATATATTAACCCCTTTTGTCCCCAACTTCCACCCAAAGTTGTCCCATTTGGGCTTCAGTCTCCAACAAATTTGAGCTTCCACTGTTGCAAACCTGGACTTGTCTCCTATACGAACATCATAAAATTTTTTTAAAAATCAGATTGTTTCACTTTGGAGTTATCTTTCTTCCAATTCAGACCCAATCACAGAGCATAGAGTTTCATCAAGAACAACTATTTTCAATGCCAAAGGGAGACAGGACATAAATCAAAAGTTAACACTGAAAGGTTTCTGAGGATCCTGGATAAAAACCAAACCTAAAGGTGACCTGGGAAATTTGGCCAGAAGACAAAACTTGGAACTTTTGGAAGACAAAATGGAAGACAGAAATTACTTTGCTTAATTTTCAAAGTCCTCAGATTTAAGAGAAAAGGAGACATGTTAAAAGGACATGTGAAATGCACTGAAAAAATAAATATAATGATGCATAACTAGGCTGCTTGTTATTCAAAAATCCCCTCTCCTCTGTGCCTGACTTGGTATCTTTACCATTTCCTCAGAAAGTGGGAAAAATCAAGCACAGAAATGCCCTCATCACTGGGCAAACCCCAAGGATACTGAGTGAGGGGCCTCCCAGCCCGGCTGCTTGAGCTGACAATGCCGAGGCCCGTGTGTTCCAGCCCTCACCTGCACCTAGCCTGTACCAGTGAATTAACTATCTTTTCATTCAAGGTAAATCAGAGTTTTAACTAAATATACAGAGTATATATAGTAATTGGGAAGCCCCCTGATTTACCAATTAATTCATGATTCTATAATTCACTAATTAACCCAATAATTCATTATTCATTAGTTAAACTTCATATATAATATATATATATATTCTTCATGGAATCCAGCAATTTCCAGTGGTGTAATTTTATGCTTTTTCATGTTTCATTTTTGGCATATAAATCTTGTGACTTCTACATGATGCTTAATTTTGAGTCTCCCATTGCATCAAACTAGCTTTACTTGTCAGACATAATTTCCTTGAGATAAAATCATGTATGTAGGGATAGACATATGTTTCTTGCACAGACCCACCACTGATTCCTCCTTTACGCAAACACTCACTTATTAGAAGGAGTCAACTGGTTGCTAATGGAGGCATTTTGTGCCTGACATCTAGGTACATTAGCTTTCCCAATAATAATCTCCTATATCGCTGCATCTCAGATTGATGGCATGAAATTAGACAACATTCATCTGAACAGGACTGGGATAAATGACTGGCTACACCACCTTTTGGTCATAGTCATGGTGCTTCAAGATGCAAACCAGATTTCTCCTCTAGTCACATGGTGGCCGTTTGACATCTCTACGCTCCCTTTATAAGAACAATCCACAGGGCATTTTGCGAGTTGGTGCGTCAGTCAGGAGAGTCCAGTTATGCTTTTGTAAACACCCCCAAAGCCTCTTGATGACTGTCTCTCAGAGACCCAGGTGACAGAGGTTCCATTAGCTTATGATACTGCCAAGGGTGTATCATGACGATACAAGGCCCAAGGGTTTGCCATGGTGGGAGGGAAAACAGTCGGTCACTTACCAGCTCTTAAGTGTTTCTATCCCAGAAGTGACCCATATCACTTGTGCTCCAATTTTATAAGTTAAATCAAGTCACGTGGTTACATTTAACTTCAGGGGGTAAAAAAGGTATTCCTCCTATGTGCTGGCATTCAAGGAGATCAGGGAATGTTGGTGAGCGCTGGGAATGTCTACATACAGGCACTGGTTGGTTTTGGCTGTCCAACGTTCACACCTGGGCAGGTGATCCAACCCCCGCCAACTCTTCCCTTTTCTCCAGGGTAACGAATCCACCAAATGCTTGAGCTGGACATCTGCAAACGTTTACTTAGCCTGCAATACCAGTGAACCAGCTGGGCCTGGCAATCAGAGTCTCTCTAGGGAGATTTGCTCTTGAGTGACTTTATGAAAGGACAGAAGAAAGGGCTCATTCATTCCAGCAGCCTTCCCCTGCTAATTACTTTATGCAGTCCAGTCCCCCTTAAGCTACCCTTGCTTTCTGCCCCTTTCTTTAGCTTTCAAATGAAATGAGGCTACCAACACTCTCTCAACTAAACAGCCTTATAAAGAGTCAGTTTTTGTTACTTGCACCCAACATTTTCCCAAGCTGAAAACAAAATGCCCAGCTGATGTGAAGTGCCAGTCGCTACCAGGTATACCAGCAGTTGGGAGATGGGAGGGGCAGCAGGCTTGAAGCCAGAGAAGTCATCAGGTTCCAATTTCAGCTCTGTCCCTGCTGCGTGAACTTGAGCAAACCCCAAAACTCATCTGTAAAATGAAGGTCTGGGACAAGTTTATCTTCAAAGTCCTTTCTGGCTCAAGGGGACCATGACTGTGTCCTTTTGGGATTGCTGAAACAAGCACAAACCCTGTATTTTGGTCCCTGAATGAAACCAAATCCAGACCCCACACTTTGATAAATAAGCTGTCAACTCTACACATTTGCTTGGAATCACATTAGCTTAGGAAATCATGGGCTGCTTATATTTTACATGGCAAATGCACAGAGATCCTGGCATCTATCTGAGGATGTGCCATCTACCTTGGGAATTCTCTGCAGCAAGGGTAGAATTCAAGGCCAGTGCTAATACTTGTTATTTGTCTGATTCCTATTTGTCAGGTACTACATCCTTCAGTTTTTTGAGAGTAGTTGGGGTCCTTCGTCATATGTCAGCTTAGTACCCAAGAGGCAGAAGAACCTGCCATTTCTAGAATATTGTGATATAGTAATATCAATAAAAGTAATGATTATAAAACCCTCAGCTCTCTGTCTGATTAGAAGAACCCCAGGAGCTGGCAGAGAGAAAATCCTAAGTATTTCTCAGCAGGTGGGTGCATGGATGAAAAATGAGATGACTCCCTGTGAGTAAGTTTCACCTCTGATTAAAATTCTGCCTAGAATAAAGGGGGGGATGTACTGGGATACAAATGACTCACTGAATCACAAGGGCCTCTCTGTACACATTATTCTTCCTGCCTTTAGCCAAAGTAGATTCCCTTGTACTCATATTTATAAAAAACGGGTTTTTCAGGATATGCTGCCCTGGTGAATAAAGTATGAAGATCAGGCTTACAGAGGCTGTGGTGACATTTTGTCTTGCATACACATGAAGAGGTTTCACCAAGTCACAGAGGCCATGGTCAAGGGAATCTCAGGAGCTACTGGTTCTACAAGATGTGTTCAAAAGGGCAACCTCTGGTTGTAGGTTTTTGTTTGTTTTTTTATCTCTGAAAACCTCTACCCATGTGGAAAGGGCTCAGTCTGAGACTGTGGTCTCTTCATCCCAAGAATGAACAAGCAGTCATTTTTAAGTGGATTTCGGTGCATGTTAACCTTCTGGAAGAGGTGAGAAGAAAAAGACTTGAGCTGCGCAGAAGAGAGATTGGTGACCCAGAGATTCCAGAAGGTCAGGGGCCTCTCGTGAAGTCTGAGGCTTTCTGTTGGGCACAAAGTCCTTGTGGAATGTGCCCAGCAAATGCTCCTAGTAACTGCTGGTCTCAGCTGAGGAAAGCAGACACCTTGCCCTGTCGAGCCAAAGCACCAGGCCATCTGAGGGTGTGCATGCTCTATTCCAGATTCTCAACTGTTTCAAGTGCCGCTGGCCATTATTATACAGTTGCAACTGATACACTTGGCACAACTTAAAAGCAGAGAAACCACCCAGGCATGATAGGTGCGTGTTTGTGTTTCATCCTGAAATGTAGCTTAAAACATTTCTGTCTTTAATGCAAGGTGGCAAATTTTAAAAACAATTTACTTTCCCCTAGTTTTGCTAAGGGACTCACCCAGTGGATTAATTGAGTTCCTGGTGACTTGGCAGCAGAGTGCAAACCCAAGAATTTGGCAGAATGGAAGCTGTGTCTTTGCAACCTGAGAAGCAGCATCTCCCACTCAGGGCTCAGCAGGTTTTGGGGTGGGGATTCTCCTCTGGATCCAGGAATCCCGTGTCCAGTGATTCCCCTGTGGCCTTAACTACGGATCTGGCATCTCTGCAATGTGTTTCTCAGCATTGGGTTTCAGGATATCACCTTGTAAAAACAATCTGTGCACAAGATTCTCAAAGACTCAGCAGTTTCAACTCAGACTGGCTTGACGAGCTGAGCCAATGCTGGGACTGAGCCAGGATTCCTCGGGGGGCGCAGGCTCGAGAGGTGCTGAGCTGGCTGTAAGCCAGCACCTATGAAGTGGAGGCTGGGAGCGGCATCCAGCACAGACATTTGCAGATGATGAACTGAAGACTATTTCCTGCTACAAGCTGACACTGAGCCCAGATGTGCACAGTCCCCCAGGTCTACCTCATCCTGGGTGGCTGCTGCTTACATCTTCCCACCAGGAAAAAGGAGAAAGACCCTACAAAGAAAGAAAATTACGGACTAATATCCCTGATGAACATAGATGCAAGAATACTCAACAAAATATTAGCAAACCAAATACAAAAATACATCAACAGGATCATACACCATGATCAAGTGGGATTCATCTCAGGCATGCAAGGATGGTACATCATTCGAATATCCATCAACATTATCCAACACGTCAACAAAAAGAAGGACACAGACCACATGATCATCTCCATAGATGATGAAAAGGCATTCGACATCCGTTCATGATAAAAACTCTCAACAAAACGGGTATAGAGTACAAGTCCCTCAACATAATAAAGGCCGTACGTGACAAACCCACAGCCAACATCATACTTAACAGCAAGAAGCTGAGAGCTTTTTACCTAAGATCGGGAGGAAGACAGGGATGCCCACTCCCCACACTGTTATTCAACATAGTACTGGAGGTCCTAGCCACGGCAATCAGACGACACAAAGAAATACAAGGCACCCAGATTGGTAAAGGAGAACTTAAACTGTCCCTATTTGCAGATGGATGACATGATATTGTACATAATAAACCCTAAAGACTCCACTCCAAAACTACTAGAACTAATATCTGAACTCAGCAAAGTTGCAGGATACAAAATTAATACACTGAAATCTGCTGCTTTCCTATACACTAACGATGAACTAGCAGAAAGAGAAATGAGGAAAACAATTCCATTCAAAATTGCATCAAAAAGAATAAAATACCTTGGAATAAACCTAGCCAAAGAAGTGAAAGACCTACACCCTGAAAACCAGAAGACACTCTTAAGAGAAATTAAAGAGGACACTGACAAATGGAAATTCATCCCATGCTCGTGGCTAGGAATAATTAATATTGTCAAAGTGGCCATCCTGCCCAAAGCAATCTACATCTTCAATGCAACCCCTATCAAAATACCAACAGCATTCTTCAACGAACTGGAACAGATAGTTCTAAACATCATATGGAAGCACTAAAGATCCCGAATAGCCAAAGCAATCCTGAGAAGGAAGAATATAGCAGGGGGGATGTCACTTCCCAACTTCAAGCTCTACTACAAAGCCACATTAATCAAGACAATCTGGGACTGGCACAAGAACAGACTCACCGACCAGTGGACCAGAATAGAAAGTCTGGATACTAACCAAAGCATATATGGTCAATTAATATATGCTAAAGGAGCCATGGATATACAATGGGGAAATGACAGCCTCTTCAGCTGGTGTTGGCAAAACTGGACAGCTCCATGGAAGAGAATGAAACTGGATCATGGTCTAACCCCATACACAAAAGAAAATTCAAAATGGACCAAAGACCTGAATGTAAGCCGTGAAACCATAAGGCTCTTAGAAAAACACATAGGCAGAAATCTGTTGGACATAAACATGAGCAACTTCTTCATGAACATATCTCCCCGGGCAAGGGAAACAAAAGCAAAAATGAACAAGTGGGACTACATCAAGCTGAAAAGCTTCTGTACAGCAAAGTGCACCATCAGCAGAACAAAAAGGCATCCTACAGTATGGGAGAATATATTCATAAATGACATATCCGATAAAGGGTCGACATCCAAAATATATATAAAGAGCTCACGCACCTCAACAACAAAAAAGAAAATAGTCCCATTAAAAAATGGGCAGAGGACTGAACAGACACTTCTCCAAAGAAGAAATTCAATGGCCAACAGGCACATGAAAAGATGCTCCACATCGCTAATCATCAGAGAAATGCAAATTAAAACCACAATGAGATACCACCTCACACCAGTAAGGATGGCACCATCCAAAAGACAGAAACAACAAATGCTCGAGGATGTGGAGAAAGGGGAACCCTCCTACACTCTGTGGGACTGCTGTTCAACCATTGTGGAAAGCAGTATGGAGGTTCCTCACAAAACTCAAAATAGAAATACCATTTGACCCAGGAATTCCACTCCTAGGAATTTACCCTAGGAATGCAGCAGCCCATTTGAAAAGGACAATTCACCCTAGGTTTTATTGCAGCCCAATTTACAATAGCCAAGAAATGGAAGCAACCTAAGTATCCTCAGTAGAGGAATGGGTAAAGAAGAGGTGGTACATATACACAATGGAATATTATTCAGCCATAAGAAGAAAACAAATCCTACCATTTGCAACAACATGGATGGAACTAGAGGGTATTATGCTCAGTAAATAACCATGCGGAAAAAAAAAGTATCAAATGATTTCACCATCTGTGCAGTATAAGAACAAAGAAAAAAAGTGAAGGAACAAAACAGCAGCAGACTCACAGAACCCAAGAATGGACTAACAGTTACCAAAGGAAAGGGACTGGGGAGGATGGGTGGGAATGGAGGGATAAAGGGAAAAAAACAGGCATTATGATTAGCAGACATAATGTAGAGGGGGGCCACGGGGAGGGGTGTACAACAGAGAGAATACAAGTAGTGATTCTATAGCATCTTACTATGCTGATGGACAATGACTTGTAATGGGATGTGTGGGGGGGACTTGATGATGGGGGGAGTCTAGTGAACATAATGTTGCTCAGGTATTGTAGATAAATGATACCAAAATAAAAAAAAAAGAATTTTTCTTCTTAAACTTCCTGGGTTTTTTTCCAAATGCAGTTTTGGCTTTAAGGTGGGATCTCCCTGTCTGTATTATGCTGTCCATAGGTGGGCCTTTTAGCAGGCAAGAGTAAATCTTAGAATGATGTAATTGACACAATGAAGACATGGGCTGTGCTCAGATTCTTTTATCAGGGTAATATTCACAGACGTTCAAGGCCAAGTTGCTGTTCACCCTTTGAACTGTGACTGATTAACTTACTAACTCTGAGTCTTTTCTGGATTTCTAGGTTTAACTGGTTTACTAAGTCCTTTCTTTTGGGCTTTGCTAACTTTGTTCTCCTTCCACCCCACTTATACCTATTTTCCTGCCTAACCACGGTGAAAGGACTGCAGTGCAGGCTAGATATCAAATAGGTGTGTGACCATCCACAAGGCAGTCAGTAATTCGGTCTTTCTTCATCTAGGGAAACCGAAGAGGAGGGCAGCAGCAGCAGCAGCTTGAGGTCCCGGCCGGCGTCCGCTTGTCCCTGCGGGGCTGCCGCTGTCTTCCCTCATGGAACCGCCAGGCTTCGTCGGCCTCGTCCCTCAGGCAGCGCGCCGGGCTGACTGCCCAGGGCCATTCTCCGAAAGCGCCTGCCTCGCCGCCCACGCCGCCGCCGCCGCCGCCGCCGCCGAGGTTCCCTGGAGGCCGCGCCAGGCGGCGAAAAGCCACGGGGCATCCTGCACGAGTGGCCGGACGTGCTCCCCGCGCCCGGCCTCCTGCCCCTTTGCCCCCCTCACCGCTTGGACGACCCCCCAGCCCTTCCCTTTGTGCCCTTGCCTCCCAGGATGGGGGAGGTTAGAGCCCTTGGCTCCTGCCGATCTTATCAAGCCACATTTAATGCGTTCTTGACTGAGTGGCTGTTATGGTCACAGACTGAACACTTCTCACAATTCTCATGGAGCTGATTCAATGGAAGTGTTAACACCAACAGGTAACAGATGTAAAGTTAGGAAGTCATGTGCTGGGAAGGAATTAGAGAGATGTTGTCAGAGAGTTAAGAGGTTCTGTTTCAACTATTTACCTTGCTGAATATCTTGTTCACATTTTGTAACTTGGTATGGTCCTGAGGCATGGTACTGTGCCTGCATATTAGGCATACCTCACCCTCTGAATGAATGAATGAATGAATGAATGAATGAATTCAAGGAGTTAAAACTGAGACACAGAGGGCTTGCCAAATATGACAACTAATTAGTAACAACTTCAGGTATTGCGTTCATTTAAAGTGGGAGAACCCTTGTAAATATATATGTAAAATGTGTGTGTGTATATATATATATTGTACATATATATATTTATCTGTATAAACTTATATATATATGAATATATGCATACATATTTGCCAGCACAACCAAACAATTTCACTGCTTGTTTCCAGGCCTGAGCAATGGGGAATTGAAGGGAGCCCTTTCTTAATTTTCAGTCCAGCCCTGGCTGCTGTTCTCTGTCAGTAAATGGGTGAGTAACCTCACACGTTATTTCTCACTATGATACCACAAGATTTGCATAGTACATCCTGACTGTTTATCTATCTGGTTCCACTTGGTTGTACTGATTATGGCTTGAGGCCCCAGCTTTGTTGTTCTCTCTTGGAGTCCTGGTAGTTCCATGAAAAATGCCAAAAATAGAATCTGCTTTTCAAAGCTAGAGTCAGGGGAAATGTGAATGCAGATTTGGGAAACAGCCCCCCCCCCCAGCGTCCATTTTTGTCACTAAGGGAGTGCCTAACAGTCCAACAAGTCACACCTGAAGAGCAGAGTATAATCATTAGGCTGTGTGTGTGATGAGGTCCATTTCACAGAATATTACCTTGTCTCTTTTAGAAATCTGCCTGGATCTCCCTCCAGTTTTCTACAACAATTGCAGCCAGTTTTCTCCACATGTTTCGTAAACTGGTGTGAGGTGTATCTCTTGCGATGGCAGCTACAGATTATATTTTCTTGGTGGGAAATGTGAAATTCAATGATGGCAAAACTTTTAATATAATATTTAAGATGTACCAAAGAGTGTTTATATATTACTTGCAAAGCTATGAACCTTAATAAACCTAACACCTACCATCTGTGAAGTCATTATCCACCTTAAGAACCAGAGTATAACCAGTACTGTTGAATCTCTCTGTGAGGCCTTTCACATTCTATTCTCTTGCAAAGTTTTATCTCAGATAAAACTATATTTGAAGTTTATGTTTCTAATTCCTTGCTGTTAAATAACTCTACCTTATTTTGTTTTCTCCACATTTCTTTTTTTCTGTCTGCTTTCATGGTTTCTTTTTACTGTGGTCTATGATGTATTTAGTTTTGAATTATACAATGCTACAATGACATATAATGACCTGAAAAGAGTTTTCTCCCAGTTCTACCCTCCAATATTTTGTTCTATTGTTATCATACATTTAACTTTACATGTGCTACAAACACACAAAAACTTACAACTATTTTTTTAAAAGGTCAATTGATTTTTAATAATTAAAAATTAAATTTATGTTGCCCTGTGCTTCCACTATTCCTAGAACTCTTCATTTCTTTATAGACATCCAAGTTTCTCTCCTTACCTTATTTGTTCTACTATAAGAATGTTCTTTGCAACAAAATACCTAGGAGTAAACCTAACAAAGGAAGTGAAAGACCTATACTCTGAAAGCTACAAGACATTTATGAGAGAAATTAAAGAAGATACCAATAAATGGAAACACATCCCATGCTCATGGATAGGAAGAATTAATATTGTCAAAATGGCAATCCTGCCTAAAGTAATCTACAGATTCAATGCAATCCCTATCAAAATACCAACAACATTCTTCAACGAACTACAGCAAATAGTTCTACAATTCATATGGAACCACAAAAGACCCTGAATAGCCAAAGCAATCCTGAGAAGGGAGAATAAAGCTGGTGGCGGGTGGGGGGTGGGGTAATTACACTCACTGACTTCAACTCTACTACAAAGCCACAGTAATCAAGACAATTTGGTACTGGCACAAGAACAGACCCATAGACCAATGGAACAGATTAGAGAGCCCAGACATAAACCCAAGCATATATGGTCAATTAATATACAATAAAGGAGCCATGGATATACGATGGGTAAATGACAGCCACTTCAACAGTTTGTGTTGGCAAAACTGGACAGCTACATGTAAGAGAATGAAACTGGATCATTGTCTATCCCCATACACAAAAGTAAACTCAAAATGAATCAAAGACCTGAATGTAAGTCATGAAACCATAAAACTCTTAGAAGAAAATATAGGCAAAAATCTCTTGAATATAAACATGAGCAACTTTTTCCTGAACACATCTCCATGGGCAAGGGAAACAAAATAAAAAATGAACAAATGGGACTACATCATGCTAAAAATCTGTACAGCAAATGACATCATCAGCAGAATAAAAAGGCATCCTATAGTATGAGAAAATATATCTGTATCTGACAAGGGATTAACATCCAAAATATATAAAGAACTCACACACCTCAACACCCAAAAAAGCAAATAACCCTATTAAAAAATGGACAGAGGATATGAAGAGACACTTCTCCAAAGAAGAAATTCAGATGGCCAACAGGCACATGAAAAGATGCTCCACATTGCTAGTATCAGGGAAATGCAAATTAAAACCACAATGAAATACCACCTCACACCAGTAAGGATGGGCACCATCCATAAGACAAACAACAACAAATGCTGGTGAGGATGTGGAGAAAGGGGAACCCTCCTACACTGCTGGTGGGAATGTAAACTAGTTCAAGCATTGTGGAAAGCAGTATGGAGGTTCCTCAAAAAACTCAAAATAGAAATACCATTTGACCCAGGAATTCCACTCCTAGGAATTTACCCTAAGACTGCAGTAGCCCAGTTTGAAAAAGACATATGCACCCCTATGTTTATTGCAGCACTATTTACAATAGCCAAGAAATGGAAGCAACCTAAGTGTCCATCAGTAGATGAATCGATAAAGAAGAGGTGGTACATATACACAATGGAATATTATTCAGCCATAAGAAGAAAACAAATCCTACCATTTGCAACAACATGGATGGAGCTAGAGGGTATTATACTCAGTGAAATAATCCAGGTGGAGAAAGACAAGTACCAAATGATTTCACTCATCTGTGGAGCATAAGAGCAAAGCAAAAACTGAAGGAACAAAGCAGCAGCAGACTCACAGAACACAAGAATGGACTAACAGTTGCCAAAGGGAAAGGGACTTGGGAGGGTGGGTGGGAAGGGAGAGAGAAGGGGAATAAGGGGCATTACGATTAGCATGCATAATGTGTCTGGGGCACGGGGAAATCAGTATAGCACAGAGAAGACAAGTAGTGACTCTATAGCATCTCACTATGCTGACGGACAGTGACTGTAATGGGGTATGTGGTGGGGACTTGATGTGGGGAATCTAGTAACCACAGTGTTGCTCGTGTGATTTTATATTAATGATACCAAAAAAAAATGTCCTTTGCTATTTCTTATAGTACAGATCTATTGGTAGTGAATTCTCAAGTCAATTTTTGCTTTTAATTAAAAAAAATATTGAAAGAATTACAGGCATAGAATTTTGGATTGATAGATTTTTTTCTGTGACCATTTTAAATATGTAATGTCATTATTTTCTGATCTGCATAGTTTTTGACAAGAGGCCTGTTGTGATCCTTATTTTTCAAGTGATGTATCTTGGTGTGTGTGTGTACATGGTATTTTGGTATTTTTCCTGCTTGGGATTTGTGTCAGTTATCCATTTATTGCCTCTCCACTCTGAATGCACCTTCCAATTCCATTGTGATAGACAATGGAATTCCTTTGAGCATTTCTCCTTTAAAGTGAGCACAATATTAAGCATTCTAGGTAGAGGATGCTTCAGAGACACTAAAGGAGGAAGGTGCTTCCTGCAATTTCTGGTGTTGGCCAGGAGGTGTCAGTGTGTAATTGTGAGGACACCTGATGGAAAATGCCCTAGTGACAGGTCAGAGTGAGGTCCCTCTGTGACCCTGCAGCCTGAGCTCAGCAATAAGCCTCCTGCAACCCTCTCAACATAGAAGGCATATCTCCACACTAACTGCATGTAGCTGTCTGACTGGACTCCCTCAGCGAGTCCCCGCACAGTTTGCATACAGCTGCATGTATCTTGGATGGTCAAACACTGGACAGTCATTCCTTCTGCTACTCTTCCCATCCCCGAAGTATGCCTCATGACCTCTGAAGGCCTTTGCCCCTGCCAGAACCCAAAGTCCCACTGCATGCCTGTTCCTCAGCCTGCACTCTGAAAGGTTCCCTATTGTTTTCCCAGTAACTCCACACCAGCTCTGCCCTAACCAAACCAATGAACTTCTTGATTACCCACTGGACAGACCATACATTCTCCCAAAGAGGTCTAAACCCCTCCACATTTGTACTTCTTTAGGTATTCTTTCTTAGTCCTAGGGTACCATTTAGAGTTTCTTTATATCTTATAATTACTTTTATAATAATTAATCATTTTTTATATTAAACTTCCCTCTGTTTAACCTACTTTGTGGTTTCTATCTCCTGAGGAAACTTAAACTATTACAGGGTTTCTGAGTTTCTTGGATCTGTGGCTTGATGTCTTACATTGTAGATAATGCTTGGTTCTTATCTCTTCAAATAGTTCTTCTTCTGTCCCTGTTTTTCTTTTTAATCCTTCTGGCATTCCAAATGCATACATTTATTTTTTATAATAATTTTAATTGAAACATAGTTTATATACAGCATTATATTGGTTTCAGATGAACAAGTTTGTGATTCATCAATTATATACCTTATAAAATGCTCACCATAAGTGCGGTTACCATCTGTTACCATACAAAGATATTACAATATTATGAGCTATATTCCCTATGCTATGCTTCCATCCCTGTGACTAAAGTATTTTATAATTTGGATTTAAAACCTCCTTATCTGTTTCATCCATTTCCCACCAACCCATAGTAATCAACCATCCATTCTGTGTTTATGTATCTATTCCTGTTTTGTTTGTTTGTTTTGTTGTTCAGATTCCATATAAGTGAAACCATATGGTATTCATCTTTCCCTGGCTCATTTCACTTAGCAAATACCCTTTAGATACATCTACACTATCACAAGTGGCAAGATGTCTTTTTTTTTTGTGGCTCAATAATCCACTGTATATATGCACCACATTATTAGCCATTCATTTACCCATCTACACTTCAGTTGCATCCATATCTTGGCTATTATCAATGCTGCAATAAATAGAGGTACATAAGCAAATTAATGATTTGTTTCCTTAGGTAGATTCCAAGAAGTGGAATTGTTGGGTTGTATGGTATTTCTATTTTTTGAGAAATCTCTATACTGCTCTCCATAGTAGCGGCACCAATTTGCAATCCTATCAGCAGTGTACAAGGGCACCCTTTTCTCCACATCCTTCCCAACATTCTTGTTTCTTCCTTTGTTAATACTAGTCATTCTGAGTGGTGTGAGGTGATATCTTATTGTAGTTTTGATTTGCATTTCCCTGATGATTATTGATGTTGAACATCTTTTCATGTGCCTTTGGCCTTCTGTATGTCTTCCCTGAAAAAGTGTCTGTTCAGGTCCTCTGCCCATTTTTTAATTGGGTTAATAGATTTCTTTTGGTGTTCAGTTGTATGAGTTGTTCATATATTTTGGAAATTAACCCCTTATCAGATATATTATTTGCATGTATATTTTCCCATACAGTAGGTTTTCTTTTCATTTTTTTTTTGATGGTTTCCTTTGCTGTACAAAAGCTTTTTAGCTTGATGTGGTCCTACTTGTTTATTTTTACTTTTGTTTCCTTTGCCTGGGGAGACATCCAGAAAAAAAATTTCTAATGTTGATGTTTAAGAGTTTACTGCCTATGTTTTCTTCTGAGAGTTTTATGCTTTCATGTCTTATATTTATGGCTTTAATTCATTCTGACTTTACTTTTGTGTATGGTGTTAGGAGGTAATCCAGTTTCTTTCTCTTGCATGTAATTGTCCAGGTTTCCCCAATACCAGTTATGGCACAGACTTTTTCCCCACTGGATTATCTTGCCTACTTTGTCATATATTAATTGAACACATAGGCCATGAGTTTATTTCTGGGCTCTATATTGTGTTCCATCAGCCTATGTATCTTTTCTTATACCAGTACCATACTGTTCTGATTACTGTAGCTTTGTAGTACAGTGTGATACCTCCAGTTTTGTTCTTCTTTCTCAAGACTGCTTTGGCCACTTGGGGTCTTTTGTGATTCCACACAAATTTTTGGATTAGATCTAGTTCAGTGAGAAATGCCATTGGTGTTTTGATAGGGATTGCACTGACTCTCTAGACTTCTTTGGACAGTATGGCCCTTTTTACAATATTAATTTTTCCTATCCATGAGCATGGAATAGCTTTTGGTTTATTTGTGTTGTCTTCAATTTCTTTCATCAGTGTTTTATAGTTTTTAGAGTTCAGGTCTTTCTCGTCCTTGGTTAGATTTATTCCTTGGTGTTTTATTCTTTTAGATACAATTGTAAATGGGATTGATTTCTTAATATTTCTTTCTGTCAGTTCATTATTTGTATATAGAAATACAAGAGATTTCTGCACATTTATTTTATATCCTGTGACTTTACTGAATTCATTTATTAATTCTAGTATTTTTTTGGTGGAATCTTTAGAGTTTTCTGTATATAGTATGATATCATTAGCAAATAGTGAAATTTTTACTTCTTCCTTAACAGTTTGGATGCCTTTTATTTCTGTTTCTTGTCTTATTGCTGTGGCTAGGACTTCTAGGACTATGTTGAATAAAGTTGGTGAGAGTGGACATCCTCATCTTATTTGTGATCTTATACGAAAAGCTTTCAGCTTTTCACCACTGAGTATGATGTTAGCTCAAATGCATGCATCTTAGACGGTTTCATATTGGCCTATTGCACTTATATGCTCTCTTTAAAATTATTATCATTATTATTGCTCTTTGTTTTCTTTTGCATTTTATTTTGGGTAATTTCTATTGCTCTTTCTTCATGTTCACAGAGTCTTTCCTTGGCTGTGTGACATATACTGATATGCCGATCAAAGGCATTCTTTAACTCTGTTACCATGTCTGTTATTTATTGCATTTTCATTAGGCTCTTTCTTATAGTTTTCATCTCTCTGCTGAAATTCCCTATCTGTATACACATGTTGTCCATCTTTTTCACTAATGCCTTTAACACATTAATCACAGTTACTTTAAATTCCCTGTCTCATTGTTCCAACATCATGGTCATCTCAGGGTCTGGTTCTGTTAATTACTATGACTCTTGGAAGTGGGACATTTTTGTCTTGCATTTTTGTGTGTCTTGGAATTTTTTTATTGTATGGAGATACTGTTATGTACAGTAGTAGAGGATAGAGGTGAATATGTATGCTTGGAAGTCCACATGCCTCTTCAGCTGCTAGCCTCTTAAGGTGGGATAATGAGAAAACCTGGTCAAGAGTTGAGCTGGGTTTGGCTTTTGTTGCTGCTGTTTACTTCCAATGCACTACTGGTTTCAAATACTTCTAGTGCTATATTGTGCTTTGGGTCTAGGATGGGTTTCTGGAAAGTTTTTCTAATATTTCTGCTTAAACCTGTAGCTTTGTCTTTCCTTGTGTGTCTGCACTTCAGAGAAGGTCTTGCTCCATACTGTTCTTCCTTCTAACAGCAGCAGACTGCTGTGGCTATTTGGTGCTTGTGAGCATAGTGGAAGTGTATACAAGGGGAGAGAGGTCTCTGTATTCCTGGTCCAGCCATGGTCTTAGGAAGGCCTTGTGTCTCTGCGTCTTGGAAATCAGGTTTCTCCTATAATTATGACCCTCCACACTGTAGCAGCCAGACTATACCTTGAATCTTTGGAGGCTCTTATGTGTGGGAGAGTTTGCTACCCTTACCCAGTGCTCAGGTATCTTAATGTCCTAGATCCAACACGCAGAGGTAGAAGGGGTTTTCCTTTTACCTAACTTCTTGCAGCAATGGTGGTGATGTCTGCTGCCCTTTCTACAGCACCCTAAGGCTTTTGATTTATAAGGAGAAGGATCCTGGTGAAGATTTGTGATTTCCCACAGAGGTGGCCACTCTTCTCCTCCAGGTTTAAACACTGAGGAAGCTTTCTTTCATCTCCTGCTGCATCCTCTGTCTTTCTTGAGTGTGTGGTGGAGGTGCATGGAGAAAAGCCTGCAAGTGGGTACAAACCTATATTCTCATGCTAGCCCACATTCAGACTTTAGAAATCTGTTAATACTTTTTGGTGAATTGTTTCAGACTCATATGGCACCAGGCATCTGTTCCCCCACAGCCTCCCATTGGTCACTCAATGCTTGTGCCCCATCTCTTCTTGGAGGTATGCTGTATTTACATATATTTGGGGCTACTTGGTTGCCCTGGGGTTTCAGCTTTCTGATGGGTTCAAGAAAAACTGTTATTTTTGTAGTATTCCAGATTTTTCTGGTTATAAGGATAGGAGCAATGCTCTTTGCTGTTTACCACATCCTAGGAAGAAGAGGAAGTTCAAATATAACACAATATTTCACTCTCTTCCTTTAATCTGCTTCTGGATCTTAGGTAAATTCTCTGAATCTTTACTAATTTTTGTTTTTTTAATTATTAATAATTTAGAGATGTGTGTTAAAATTTCCTCCTATAATTTATCAATTTCTGCTTATATTTTATCAATGTTTTGCTTTATATTTTTTGAAGCTATGTTAATTGGTGCATAGAATTTTTAAAAATTCTATCCTTCTGGTTAATTGAATATTTTATGATCAAATAATGTTTCTCTTCATCCTAATAATGCTTTTTTCTTTAAAGTCTAATTTATCTATATTAATACAGTCACCCCAGCCCTCTTTTAGTTAGACTTTACATATTATCTTTTTCTATCCTCTTATTTTCAATCTTTCTATGCTCTTATACTTTCGTTGTGTCATTTAAGTAACATTTAACAGATCTATTTAAGAAAAAACAATCTGATATGCTCTTTTTCCACAATAATTATTGAAGGTTTTAAAACAGGCTTATTGTACTGTCCTTAAATATTCCTTCCATTGAATACACTTCAGAAATTCAGACCTATAGCTCTACACTGAACTGTATCATTACCTCTATCTTCACTTTTGACATCCTAAATCTCTTATGTGCTACTCCCAATATGTTTTCCTTTTGTTCACATCAAGACCACTCGTTTCTTGGTTCTGTTATTTCCTCTTAATTTGTTAGGCTTCCTCTGGCTTAATAACTCCCAGGCTAGAAGGATAGAGTAGTCAGCTCCCTCTTCTCTTAACTCCTCTAATGCCTCCTGCATACTGTTGCCAGAGTGATCTAAGATTCAGATCTAATCAGGTCACTCTCTTGCTTAAAATGCTTCAAAAAATTGGGATCACATGCATGCAGTGCTCTAGGTTATCTGGACACTACCTGTGTCTCTATTCTGGCTGCTCCTCTATTGCATCTTTTCTTCCCATCAGAAAACTCCTCTTGTAGTTCCATGAGCTCATTTTTAGAGCAGTTTTGAGATATAATTCACACACTATACAATTCATATATTTAAAATATACAATTCAGTGATTTTATTAGTATATCCACAAAGTTGTGTACTCATCACAATCAATTCTATAATCACTTTTAGAATGTTCCCATCACCACAAAAAGAAATGCTCCTCCTTTTAGCCATCACCTCTCAATCCCACCAGTACTCTCTCCGCACTAGGCAGCCACTAATCTGCTTTCTGACTCAATAGATTTGCCTATCCTTAACATTTCACATAACTGGAATCATAGATATATAATCTTTTGTGTCTGGCTTCTTTTGCTTCAGCATAATGTTTTCAAGGTTCATCAATGTTGTAGCATACATCAGTATTTTATTTCTTTTTATTACTAATTAATACTCCATTGTATGGATGTGCTACATTTTGCTTATCCATTTATCAGTTGATGGACATTTGGGTTGCTTCCACTTATTGGCTATTATGAATAATGCTGCCATGAACATCCTTATACATGGTTTTGTATGGATATACATTTTTGTTCCTCTTGGGTATTACCTGGGAGTGGAATTGCTGGATTATACACAAGTATATATGACTTGTAAGTATATTAAGCTCTATGACTTGATAAGCTATATATATTACTTATGAATATATTATTCCATTGGATGGATTGTCTTTCCACTTTCTTGATAGTGTCATTTTAAAGACTTTTTTAATGAAGTTTTAAATTTTAATGAAGTACAAATTTATCTATTTTATCTTTTGCCCCTTGTGCTTTTGGTGTCATATCTAAGAAGGATTCAACTTACCCCTTAATTTTTTTCTAAAAGTTTTACAGTTTCAGTTCTTATATTTAGGTCTACAGTCCATCTTGAGTTCGTTGTTGTGTTTGGTATAATGAAAGGGTCCAAAACTTCATTCTTTATTTTCCCAGCTCCATAAACATTTCTGTGCTTCTTGCACACATTTCCTGTACTCCTAAACATTTTCCCTCCCTTCTTCATTTTTTAAATTCTTACTTGCATTACGGGTTAAGCATAGCTTAGGTCAAAGTCTTTTCTGGCTTACTGGTCTAATTTAGACGTCTCTTTTTGGTGCTTCTATAACTGCACTCTTCTAGATCAAGAGTCTTCAAACATTTTTGGTAAAGGGCCAGATAGTAAATATTTCAGGCTTTGTGTGCTAAGAGGCAAAATCAAGGAAATTATATAAGTACTTAAATATTAAATAGCAAGAGACAAATTTCCAAAAAAATTGAAATGATGAAATTAAAAATGTAATAATAATACAGGAGTTTTTTTGTAATATATATCTATGAATGAGAAAAAATGATATTTTATTTTGAGAGGAGATAAGATTTTGTTTAATTAGGGTTCAAACTTAGTATTCCCTATCATTCAATTGATGGTTAATGTTCATCTGTGTAAACCATTTTTAGCTCTGGGTCACTCAAAAATGTGGTGGGCTAGATTTGACAGATGGGGCATCGTTTCCTGGCCTTGCTGTAGATCTGGAGTTTCAGCCCCTTTTCAGATCTGGCACACCTGAAGGATGGAGTGAAATCCCAGCCATAACTGAACATGACTGGACAGAGATCCTCCTTGAGGAGAGTGACCAGGGGAGGTTTACCATGGCAGGTTTTACAGATGACCTTGATCAGTAGTCATTCCAATGCTCTTCTGGGATGCCTTCTCAGATTACAGAGTCCGGAGAGCTAAAACCTTATTTCTCAGACTGTCTTGCAACTAGGGTTCTGGTAATCTAATGTAGTTACATGAACCATTGAGTTAGAAGTGAGACACATGCATGAAGAGAGGAGCAGGGCGTGAGGCATGTGATCTGCTTGTGTGGATTATGACACCAGTGGTATGATTTGGAGCTGAAAGCCGTGGTGGTAGCTTCCAGTTTCCACAAATAGTTTCTTGAATCAGTAGTTTCCTTTCATGCTAAAGGCAGTAGGTTTCTTGTGGGCTCCAGTCTGTAGTGTGATATGGAGAATGGTTCTTAGAGGCTGAGCTTTTCCAACAATCCTGTGATCCCTACACATGTTCTAATAAAAATTTTAAAACTACATAAAGTAGAATCTTTGTCTACAACCCAACCACAACAGGTACAGATTAGAATCTAGGGAGGCATGGAAAATCATTCTTATAAGCTTCTCTGCATTCATGATCCCTACTTTTCATAATTTCAGGTAGTGCATATCTCATAAAGAAATGGTTGCTTTTCTAATGTATTTCTCCATTGGACTGCAAGCCTTTTGTGGGCAGGCACTTTGTCTTTTTCGGCTCTGAGTCACTGGTGCCTGGCAGTCAGTACAAGTACAATGAAATGTGTTAACACCTAAAGCACAAGCAACAAAATAAAAAATAAACAAGAGGGGCTACATCAAACTAAAAAAGCTTCTGTACAGCACAAGAAATGATCAACAAGATGAAAAGAAAAGAGAACCTATGGAATGAAAAAATATTTTTTGCAAAGGGGCTATCAAGTTTAGAAGAAATACATAATTCATATACCCAAAATATATTAACTATGTATCAAATATATAAAGAAATCATACAACTCAATAGGAGTAAAACAAATAATCTGGTTAAAAAATGGATAAAGGGCCTGACTAGACATATTTTCCAGAGAAGGAATACAAATGGCCAACAGGCACATGAAAAGATGCTCCACATCCCTAATCACTAGGAAAATGCAAATCAAAGCCGCAGTGAGATATTGCCTCACCTCTGTTAGAATGGCCATTATAAAAAAGACAGGAGATAACAAGTACTGGTGATAATATGGAGAAAAGGGAGCTTGTACACTATTGGGGAGTGTAAATTGGTACAGCCACTATGGAAAACAGTATGGAGTTATTCCAAAAATTAAAAATAGAACTATCATATGATTCAGCAACTCCACTTGCAGGAATATATCACAAGGAAATGAAAACACCATGTTGAAGAGATTTCTGCACCCCTATATTCATAGCAGCATTATTTACAATAGCCAAGACATGAAAACAACCTAAGTGTCCATTGACAGATGAATGGGTAAAGAGGTAGTGGTATATACATGTATTATATACATATATGTATGTATATATAGGAATATTATTCAGCCATGAAAAGAAGGAAATCCTGCCATTAGTGACAATAGGAATGGACATTAAGGGCATTATGCTAAGTGAAATGAGTGAAACAGAGAAAGACAAATACTGTATGATCTCACTTATATGTGTAATCTAAAAATGCCAGACTCATAGAAAAAGAGATCATATTTGTGGTTACCAGAGGCAGATCATAGTGAGAGTATGAATCGGAGGAATATGGTCAAAAGGTACAAATTCCCAGGTGTAAGATAAATATGTACTGGAGATGTGATGTACAACATGACGACTATAGTTAACACTGCTGTATATTATATTTGAAAGTTGTTGAGAATAAATCCTAAGGATTCTTATCACAAGGAAAAATATTTTTCTTTTCTGGTATCTATATGAGATGATGGATGATAAAAAAAACTTATTGTGGTAATCATTTCACAATATAAAGTAGGTCAAATCATTATACTGCATATCTTAAATTTACACAGTGCTATATATCAGTTATATCTCAATAAAACTAGAAAGAAAAGAAATGTGTTAATGCTTAGGTATTTCTAAGTTTTAGTTTTTTTAGTTAATTTCTCTCTATAGATATTAATTTGTTTCCTAGTTAGAACGTAAGTCCCTTTATGCTGAGAGACCTTTTACAGTAAAATATTTTAAGTCTTGGTGGTATTGATAATTATTGGCCTTGCAGGAGTCGAAGGGTGTTAACTCCAGGGCCTGGCAGGTAATAAGGTAGGTGAAATGCGGTGGGTGCAGAAGAGTAAGGATGGCAGGGACAGAGGAAACTAAAAATTCATGCCAGTCCAAACGTAGCAGTTATGCTCAGCTTCGTCAGGAGTTGCTGGGTAGGAATGTAGGCCTGCTCTTTTCGCAACAGCTCATCTGAGTTTATATGGAATCCCCCTTTTTAAAAACATTATCAACCAGTTAAAATTTTTTAAACTTGTATTTGCCAGACAAAATAGGGCTGCAGGCTGGATTTGGCTCATGGGCCAGCAGGTTGCAGCCTCTATCTTCGTTCTTATAATACCCAGAAGAACTTGATTTGGCAAAGAAAGATCAGATTCAATGAGAATTGTTCCTCCTTATATCTAATATCTGAAAATGTTCTATTGACTGGAATACAGGGATGCTCTGGGCAAGGTTGTTAGTATTTACGGGATCCGTGGAGCTGAGGTCACCACTGTGAATGTTGTCATCTCTGGGTCTGGACTAGATGCAAAGGTTTGTGAGGCCCAAGACAAGGTGCAGGGGAGGTGGGGGCGGGAAGGGCTTCCTGGGGAACAGCTAGGCAAAGGGCAGCTTACATTTGCAACCAACTGGCAAAGGAGTTGTTTCACCTATTCCTAGACCAGAAAGGATTGGAGTGAAGAAAAAGAGCAGGGGGCAGAGCAGAAAGGACTTACAGGCAAACTAGAATGACCAGGTAGTCATGGCCCTCGTGAGGAACAGAGAGGCCTATCTGCCAGGAGCAAAGCTGTCTGGAGAATGAGTCAGCATCCCGGAGGAATGAACGACAGTCACCCCTCCCAGCGTGGCACAGTGGCACTGCTTTTCCCCCCTGCTTCCTGTACTGTGAGGGAGATGAAGATACTCCATGTGCACGGTACAGTTTCTGCTCTTCATGAACCTGTTCCCACATCCTGTTCCCACATTTGACAATGCAGGCAACTGAGGACTACTGACTTGTCAGCATAGTAGACACTCCTGGGTGTGCTGGTGAAGTTGTGCAGAGGATTGGGATGTTCTTAAAATAATGCCCTGGAAGTCCTTCTCTGCATGACTAGAAACCATGTCAGGCCTCTAATGGCACAGCCTGCTGAGTTAGAAAAAGGCTTCCAGAAACCACAGGTTTAATCTAACAATAAACAGTTTCCCAGGGCCTCTTAGGCATGGCTGCATAAATCTGACTGCTTAAAAATAGATGTGCACACACATAATGTAGGTGGCTCACGGGGAAGGCAGTGTATAGCACGGAGAAGACAAGTAGTGACTCTACAGCATCTTACTACGCTGATGAACAATGGCTGCAATGGGGTGTGTGGGGGGGACTCAGTAATATGGGTGAATGTAATAACCACAATATTGCTTATGTGAATCCTTCATAAGATTGTATATCAATGATAACTTAATAAAAAAATAGATGGGCAAAAAGCTTTGCTTCACTCCACTGGCACTGAGCACTGAGCCTGAAGGGCCACTGACACTACTTGTGAGCCACGCTCTGGGTCTTTGGGAAGTTCTGGTAAGAGGTTAGTTAACATGTTCTGGGCCCCAGGACACCAGGGCTTTCGATGTCAGATGTGGGCTGAGATCCAATGTCAAAGCGGGCGTCTGGATCTGGTCTGCTGTTACCAAGGTATTCTGCCTCCATCATCTACCTTCTTGAAAGTATTTCCCAGTTTTGTTCCTCAACCTCAAACCCCACCAGGCAGCTCTTTCAATATCTGAAGCTGTATCTGTATCTTCTTACCTGCTCTTCTTCAAAGAAAAAAAATCCGAGTCCCATCAACCACTACTCAAGTGAATCAGAGCCCATGCTTCCCCCCATCTAGTTGCCCTTTTTCATAACTACACTTATTTTATCCATGTTTGCATTTATTCTACATAGATTTATGTAGCACCCAGAGAAGTCCCTTGGGGGAGTCAGGGAAGGTTTGACATTTTAGGCAACATCTGAGTCAAGGCTTGCAGAATGAGAACAAGTTCAGCAGACAAGAGTGGGTAATGTTTCCCAGAGATAAAATCAGAAGGTATCATAGGGATGGGGGCTGCAGTCTTTCCGGGGCTATGGGGCCAAGTGGGCTTTCTCATTCTCCGCTGCCAAGACTGTTGGATCTTCCTTCCATATTGACAGCTAAGTAGTTGTCCCTGCCCTGCCCAGAAAGATGTGGCATAATAAGGACTGGGATACTTGTTGTTTGTTCAGTGTTATATCCTCAGTGCCTGGAACACAGAAGGTGCTCAATAAACACTTGGTAAATGAATGAAGCAGGTCAGTGACAGGGCAGGAATCAAGGCAGAATCGCCTGCTGGGGTTTCTGAGAGCTCCCCATTAGGGGGCGCAATAGCCCTTAATGTGTGTTTGTCGGGGAAAGTCAGAATGGGGGGCGGGGGGATGGGAGGAGAGCTCAAGGCTGGAGCTGGCACACAGGTCCGTCAGGAAGCGAGAGGTGTGGTGGGGCGGCACGAGGGTGGCAAAAGGCTTGCTGGAGCAAGATAGCCAGACATTTGCCCTTGACCAATGCTTTGGGGATGGACGAACAAATGAATCTAAGAGTGGAATAGTGCAAGGAAACAATGGTACAAAAGGAAAAGATTTCTGGCAAAGTTCTAATAAAAGAATAAGAGGATAGAGTTAAGGACTGGTTTAAATTCTAAGATTCTTGCTACACAAATGATAGACAAAGCCACGCCGGGAATTAATCATATTAGCTGATACCTTTTGGAATACTGGAGATTATTGATTCCATGCTTACCATGCCCCAGATGTGGTGCTAGTGCCAGGGATGCCGCAGGGACTACAGTATTAATACGCTTAGAGTTTACAGACGGCAGTTAGGATGATTCCCCTATCTTATAGATGAGGCAGGAGAAGGGAGAAACTTGCCTGTGCCACACTGCCTGGAGTGGGGGGCTGGGATTGTCATTCACACCCTGTCGTCTGGCTCCGCAGTCCATGATCTCACACAGGGTGCTACACGATTCTAGAAAACAATACACTGAGGTCCCAGGATGGGGTTCTGACTGCTGATGAGGTGGAAATCCAAAAAGGGCTGCTGGCTCCCTTCCTGAACCTATCCTAGAGATTTTCCAGAAACATGGATTGTATTGGCCTCATACTTCTTATCGTAACATGGATTTACATCATAAATGTACACATCCTTTGACCCAGCAAATCCACCTCAGCAAGTGTATCCCCTAGCTATTCCTGTATGTATATATGTAAATGCAAAAGTACAAGGCGAATTGTTTCAAAGAGCTTATAAAAGCAAAATCCCAGAAACCACTTTTATGTCCATCAGCAGAGGAATGGTCATGAAAGAAAAGAGTTGTTATCCCTAGGGAAAAAATACTGAATCCTCATCTCATACCATAAACCAGCATAAATTCTAAGTGGATGCATACTTATATATACACAAAATGGATGTATATACATATATATATATAAAAGTACCAGAAAAATGAGGTATGCGGATGGGTTTTCTAACTATGACACAAAATCCAGAAGCCATGAAAGAAAGATTTATAAATTTGATTACAACTTTTTGATATGTCAGTTGGTTTTTGGCTTTTTAAAGACACAGTAAAAGTTCTTATTAAAATTGTTATGTAATCAAATGTATAAAACTTTTGCTATGTCTTTAAAAAGTCAAAAGCAAAATGACACACCAAAATAATTGCAACTTAAAATACATAAAAAGCACTAATTTACTATTCTATTAAAAGCTCCTATGAATTCATAAGACCAATGATCAATGGAAAGATATAAACTCACAGTTCACAGAAAAAGAAATACAAGTGTCTTTTAAATATATGGATTCCACATATTTCAATATGCCACACTTTAATTTTCATTTAGTTCAAGTATTTTTAATTCTATTGTGATTTCTTTTTGACCCATGGCTTATTTAGGAGTGTATTAGAGATTTTTACTTTCTCTTTTAGTTATTGTTGTCTACGTTAATTTCACTGTGATCAGAGAACATACTTTATTATTCCACTTTTGGAGTTTGTTGAGACTTGCTTTAAATTCCACCATATGGTCTATATTGGTAAATGTTCCATATGCACTTGAAAATAATGTATAATCTACAGTTGTTGGATGAGTATTTTTATATATCAGTTAAGTCATACTTTTTATTCATGATGCTCAAAACGCCTATACCCTTTTTGATTAATTTGCCTGCTTTTTTTCAGTTACTGAAAAGTGTGTTAAGGTAGAAATTTGTTTCTCCTAGTTGAGTTGGTTTTTATTTTATGAATTTTGAAACTATACTATTAGAGGCACATAAATTTAAGACTGCTACATCCTCCTGTTGAATCGACCCTAGTAATGCTTCTTGTTTTAAAGTCCTTTTTGATATTGACATCACTATACCACTTTTCTTTTGGCTCCTGGGTGCTGGGTACATTTTTTGTTTTTGTATTTACAATGTTTTGGTATCTTTATATTTAATGTGTGTGTCTTGTAAGCTGCATGCTGTTGGATTCTGATTATTTTTCATTCTGAAAATCTTTGTTTTATTAGAATATTTACTTTTAAAGCTAGTGTAATTACTGGCACATTTGGGCTTAAATATACCTTGTTAGTTGAATCCTTGAGTTGTAAAAGATGATATTGACATTGTACAGCTGGCACTTCTGAGAAAATGCAAGGACTTTACATCACTTTAACCCAGTCTACATCCTTTTTGTACTATTGTTATCATGCTTTTAATTGCGCATACTAAAAACCCTACATATATTATTTTACCAGTTGTTAAAAACATTCAATAGCCATTAATTTTACCCACATATCAACCACATTTTAATTTTTTTAGTTCTCTTCTTTCCTACGTGAATGATTATATTCTATCTGGGATCATTTTTCCCACCCTGAAGAACTTTCTTTCATGTTTCCCTTAGTTCATTCAGGTCTGCTGGCAACAAATTCTCTCAGTTTTTGTGTGTCTGGGGACATCTTTACTTGACCTTCACTTCTGGAGGGCTATGAGTATAGATTTTTACAAGTTTTTTTCCCCTTTCATCACTTTATAGGTCCCATTCATTGTCTTCTGATTTCTATCATTTCTATTGAAAAGTCAGCTGCCAGTCATTATCACCTCGTTAAAAACAAAGTGTCTTCTCTGACTACTTTTAAGATTTTTTTCTTCGTCTTTAGTTTTCATCAGTTTGATGTACTTAGGTATGATTTTGTTTTATTTATCCTCTTTAAAGTTCATAGAGATTCCAACAAGAACTGCATGAAATTTTACCTAAAGGTATTAGCCAACTCCTAAGCTATACACAATGACTTGGTATTTTTCAGTAGTTTTGGAAATTTTTCAGTTAGTAGTACTCCAGATATTACTTCTGCCCAATTCTCTCTCAACTCTCCTTCAGTTACTCTAATTATGCATATGCTGTATAGACTTATAAATTATGTCTGCATTTTTCATCATTTTTCTCTTGCTTTAATCTGGATATTTTCTCTCACTTCTCTTCTAGTCTACCCTATTCTTTGCTGTGTCTGATTTGCTGTTAAATCTGTAGAATTATCAGTTTCCATGATTATGTTTTTCATTTCCAGAATTTTATTTATTTTTATTTTGGTATCATTAATGTACAATTACTTAAATAACATTATGGTTACTAGACCCCCTATTATCAAGTCCCCCCCACATACCCTATTAGAGTCACTGTCCATCAGCAAAGTAAGATGCTATAAAATCATTACTTGCCTTCTCTGTAAATACTGCCTTCCCTGTGTACCTCACCCCCCACTATATTATGTGTGTTAATTATAATGCTCCTTTTCCCCCCTTAGCCCTCCCTTCCCACCCATCCTCCCCAGTCCCTTTCCCTTTGGTAACTGTTAGTCCATTGAGTCTGCTGCTGTTTTGTTCCTTCAGTTTTTTCTTTGTTCTTATACTCCACAGATGAATGAAATGATCTGACACTTGTCTTTCTCTGCCTGGCTTATTTCACTGAGCATAATACCCTCTAGCTCCATCCATGTTGCTATAAATGGTAGGATTTGTTTTCTTCTTATGGCTGAATAATATTCCATTGTGTATATGTACCACATCTTCTTTATCCATTCATCTACTGATGGACTCTTAGGTTGCTTCCATATCTTGGCTATTGTAAATAGTGCTGTGATAAACATAGGGGTGCATCTGTCTTTTTCAAACTGGGTTGCTGCATTCTTAGGGTAAATTCCTAGAAGTGGAATTCCTGGGTCAAATGGTATTTCTATTTTGAGTTGTTTGAGGAACCTCCATACTGCTTTCCACAATGGTTGAACTAGTTTACGTTCCCACCCGCAGTGTAGGAGGGTTCCCCTTTCTCCACATCCTCGCCAACATTTGTTGTTGTTTGTCTTTTGGATGTTGTCCATCCTCACTGGTGTGAGGTGATATCTGATTGTGGTTTTAATTTGCATTTCTCTGATAATTAGCAATGTGGAGCATCTTTTCATGTGCCTGTTGGCCATCAGAATTTCTTCTTGGAGAAATGTCTGTTCAGTTCCTCTGCCCATTTTTTAATTGGATTATTTGCTTTTTGTTTGTTGAGGTGTGTGAGCTCTTTACATAATTTGGATGTCAACCCCTTATTGGATATGTAATTTATGAATATATTCTCCCATACTGTAGAATGTATTTTTGTTCTACTGATGGTGTCCTTTGCTGTACAAAAGCTTTTTAGTTTGATATCGTCCCACTTGTTCATTTTTGCTTTTGTTTCTCTTGCCCAGGGAGATATATTAATGAAGAAGTTGCTCATGTTTATGTCTAAGAGATTTTTGCCTGTATTTTTTTCTAAGAGTTTTATGGTTTCATGACTTACATTCAGGTCTTTGATCCATTTTGAGTT
>JAVSCE010011038.1:0-26806 GCA_032199065.1 Smutsia gigantea
AAGAACACAAATTTAGAAGTTTAATGAATACTTAGTAAATGCCTACAACACATTTTTAAGGTGCTTTAGTGGATGTAAAGATAAATAAGGTACAGTTTTTACCCTCAAGGACTTGCAGCAGTGAAGAAAATTGGCATACCTTATCCTGTTGCTGTGGATTATTTGTGTACATTCTTTAAAAAAGGTTGAGGAAAGATTCTATAGGGATCAAAGGAGAAAGAGAGACCTTTCATCCAATTGCAGTAAACAGTCAAAAAATTTAATAAAGAGATGGCACTAAATTGAACCTTGGGGAAAGATGAAGGATTTTGATAGGTGGCAGTGGGGGAAGACACCAGTCCAAGCAGTGGGGATCACTTGAGCACACAGTACAGCACTGTTGTAGCCACCAGTAGATTATTGTTATGGCTGTTCTCAGCATTAATTTTAATAATTGATTATCTTTGATATGCACTTTTAGAAATTGATTATGCTTTCTCTTTTACCCTGTAACAGACTTGAATTTTACTGGGTCTTTTTTATAATGGGGTGTCAGATATTTTAAACAATGAAAATTCATCCATCATAAAGCCTAATACTCCCTCTTTTCCTTTAAGTATGATCTTTAGCAGATTAAATCGAACTCAGTGGGGGATGTTCAGAGGAGACTTGGTATTCCAGTTTGGTTCTATTGAAGGAAATGTATTGGGCAGTAGTGGTAGATATGGATGATGTATTAGTGGGAAGTGTGAATTCCAACCAGAAAAATAGTATTTTTTGAGTAGCCCTCTTCATTGCTCTTTTTTTTAGAAAGCTAGGTCCTTTAAAAAAAAAAGGGTTGTATAAAATATTTCAAATGTACCCCCATGTGGTTCAGTAGTTTCCTGAAATGTTATTTGCAATTATAACATTTATAAATAAAATCCTATTTTAAATCTATGGGGAAATTAGCTTACCAAAATCTTTGTAAAACCTTTGGGGAAGGAAGTATGTATCCTAATTTATTGGCAAATACTAGAATTTGGTCTTCTAAAAATTTCTTAAGGGGTGCAGAATGACACTCCCCTTCTGTATTTAGAATTTTATTTATTTTTTGGCTTAAAATGGGTTGGAGTTTTATATTGGGGATTTTGGAAAATGTGGAAAAGCTTCTGGGCAAATAGTTTAGTGCCGTTTTTACAGATTTTACAAAAAGCAAAGCACTTGCTCAGCAGTATTGGAATTGAGTAGCCAGAGTTTAGAATTTTGTGATTTACTTACGTATATTGCCTTCTTAAGTCATAAAGAGAATATGTGAGAGAAGTTCTCTATTTTACTTTCTTGTTTGTGGAGGCATGATCTTTAGCAGATTAAATTGATCTGTTTTTACATAGAACAAAGGAAGGGTGGAGGTGAAACATTAGCCCAAGGAAGTAGTTCTTCCCAAGGGGGAGATTCTGCTGTATGCTTTATGGGACCCTCTGTAGAGCTCTGTTAGGTTAGGAGTGTTCTTAAGCACAGTGTTGGAGAAAATATCATGGGACCAGAGTTGGTGTGGGTTGATACTGTTTTTTTCCTGCATAACTGGCTTTGTCCAAAATACTTAAACTTGAGGCTTACATAAGATGAATAGATGACACAGAGTAGGTTTTCAGTGAATGGTAACTGCAGTGCAGTAATTGTTTATCTTCAATATGAGTGAGCCTTTGGAGATTGATTACATTTTTTCTTTTGCCCTGTAATAGATTTGAATATTACTAGATATCTTTAATAATTGGATGTCAGATTTGTTATAATGAAAAACTCATCCTGCACAAAACCTGATACTCCCTATCACTATATAAGAAATACTTAATATGAGATTATTACAAACATCCTTCAGAAGTCATGTACAATAACCAAAAGTGTTTTCCCCTGAGGTAACTACTGACTCCTGTTTGGCTGCCGTACATTCCATTAATTTTCTGTTTATTCAAACCCAAGGGCATATATTATAATTAAAGCAATAAAAAGCAAAAAAAAACCATATTCTGGGTTTTATTCCTTTTAAAAATCTTTATTGTATTTTTATATATGTATTCCTAACTCATATGGTTTTAGTTGTTTTTGAATGTAACTTGGTTTTAAGGTAGAAGGAATGTTTGGTTCAATTTAAAATCTAATGGTTCATTTTCCAATGTTGTTATTTTTTCATGACCATTATACTTTATTAAAACTTATTTGTGGCTTTATTCTGTTGCATTTTCAACATGACCAGTTTTATTGTTTGTTTAAAGAATAAAGTAACATATACAACCCTTTGTAATATTTCAGAATTGCAGTGATGTCTGATCAAGTGACCATTTTCCTATCTTCAGTTTAATCAGTGTATTTTTAAATAAGCCAGAACTAATTAAAAATTCTGGTCAAAATTTTAGTGAACCTAATTAAGAGGTGTCTTCCATTTGCTTCCAGTGAAAAAGGATTTGGAAACTTCCCATGTAAGGCTTGAAAAATGCTAGAAGGGGGAATAATTGATATAAAAACAGAATTAAAAGATTTTATTTGAAAACCAGAGTTTCTATCTCCACTTCCCTCCAAGGCAGAGAGTTAATTTCCTAAGTGAAATTTGAAGAAAAGCATGAAAGTCATTTTGAGGATACTTCACAGTCTGATTTTGGCACTTGTTATTAAATTATGGTACTGTTAACCTTGAAATAACAAAGTGGGTAATTTACTGGTGTTGGGAGTGGAAATGTTACTTTTCTTATGATTTTCACAGGTAGTGGTGAGGAGCATATGAGATATCCTTGAAAAAAAAACAGTTTGAGATATTGGGAGTTAGGACTTCAACAAATCTTTTTTGGGGGGAGAGTGGGCCACAGCTCAACCCATAACACAGCGTTTTTCTTACTGTTTCTGTTCTTTTTTTCTCTTGGTGCTTTGTTTTGACTAATCTTATTGTATGTTCAAGTCCACTAATCACTTCTACAATGTCTAATCACTGCTAATCTCATTCAATATATTTTTTATTTGATATTATATTTTTCGTCTCTGTTAAGTTCCTTTTTTTGTTGAAATGTAGTTGATATACAACATTATATTGGCTTTGGGTATACAACATTTGGTGTGCTTGTGCCCCCCCCATATACATATATATGTACGCATATATAACTATATAATGATATATGTAAATATATAACAACATACACAGAAATATTAAAATATATACTTTTTTCTGTTCCTCTAGTTATGTTCATATTTCCTTTTAAATCCTGAATCATATTTAAAATATAAAGGCTGTTTTAAAGTCATTGTCTACGAATTCCATCTTTATCATCTTTATTGGTCTGTTCCTCTTGACTAGTTTTTTCACTTGGTCTTTTGAATATCTAGTAGGTTTTGATTGGATACCAGATAATGTGAATTGTACATTGTTGAATTCTGGATTTTATTCTGTTTCTTTCAAGATTACCACATTCGAGTCACTCCCTGGTTTGTGCTATTTCTATATCTTGTATATATTTTTATAACTTTTATTTACATATTGCGTGCATTGTCAATACTTTGTTTAAATGTATCTTTCCCTAGTTGAGGTTAGAATCTGTATTTTATTATACTTTACTATTTAGGCCTGTGTCTGACATACTTAGGCACTGGTGATAAAATGTAGGCTAGAGTGATCTTTTTAGAATGCATTTCCTCTTGTTATTATTCCTCTAAAACTTGCAGTGAGTCCTACCATCCTTTGGTTAAAGTCCTAATTCTTGGCTCTTCTTACCTCTGTAGTTTATCTTTTTATCTTCCTTAAGTCTCTTACTTTTTACTTCCTTACATCCTCACTTCTACCAAAAAAGACAACCATATAAACATAATACCCACAGCTACCCTTTCTTTAGCCATACTTAGGTATTTTCTTTTCCTCCAAGGTATCATATTTCTTGTCTTTAGACATTTGTATTTGTGCTCTTTCTGTAACATGTATTTATTGGCTAACGTTGTGTCTGTCACAGTCTAAATGTCACTTCTTACAGGGAAACTTTTTCAGACCCCTCCAAGACCCTTCTGTATGTTCCCAGGAGAGTATTCATCATACAGTATTATAGTTGCTTATTTACTTTTGCTTTGTTTGATTTTACACTACACTCATTTGGCCAGTGACTGCACAACTGGTTTATTACTCAAATATACTTGTAATACAAAGTTTTATATTCCATTCAGTCTGTCTTCAGTGTGCTGAAAATTTTTAAGTTTTACCTCTTCATTGAGGTATCTTCTGAGATCTTTTATACCACTTTTTGAAAGCTGATTTTTTTATTATGAGCTAGTCAACTTTTTAGAAAAAAGAATTAGTAAATTTTAAACCCTGTGTTGTTTTTTTTAAAGACTGCTGCCTCTAACTGTTGTGACCCAAACCACTGAGATTCTGAACTGTACCTGTTAATTATAGCTTATAGGGATGGATCACAGAAATCTATGATTTAAAAAAGTTATTTTCAGTCAAAATATAAGGGGAAGTAGGCATTTAAATCTCATGGGGCTTGGGGTCTTGATAAACTGTTTTTAATAGATCAGTTTCCTCTTTTGAACATGTAGTTACAAAACTTTAAAATGTACCCTCTTAATCCTTGCCATTTGATATCCCTCATTGAATATATTAATATTTACATAATTTTTTTCTAATCCCAATTAATAGTTTACATACTTTTACCTAACCTTACTTTTTACTTTCCATGAATCTACATAATTATGCTAATTATTTTTACTGAATTTATTATATTGTTAGAGGTAGACTTTCCAGTTTTCCTAATTTTTACTGTTCTTAATACTGCTTTGAATATCATTGTATGGAAGATTGTTGTTCTCAATTTTGTTCTTGATATTTTTCGGCTCTGCCATTGTCATTTTAACTACTTATTTTATCCTATTTATATAAATGTTATAAATAGGGTATGATGTTAGGTTTTCATTTTTGAAATGTAATTCACATACCATTAAATTCCCTTTTGAAAGTGTACAGATCAGTGGTTTTAGTATATTTACAAGTTTGGTAACCATCACTACTATCTAATTCAGAAACATTTTCATCATACCAAAAAGAAACCCTATACGCATTGGTAGTGACTCCTCATTCCCGTTTGCCCCCAGCCCCTGGCAACCACTAATCAGCTTTCTGCCTTTGTGCCTGTTTTGAACATTTCATGTCCTTTTGTGTCTGGCTTTTTTTCACTTAGCATAAAGTTTTCAAGGTTTATCCATGTGGTAGAATGTATCAGTACTTTATGGCTATATAATATTTTTGTTTATCCATTCATTAATTAATAGATTTGGGTTTTTTCCACTTTTTGGCTATTATGAATAACACTGCTGTGAACATTTATTTCCAAGTTTTTGTGTGAGGATGTTTTCAGTTACCTTGAGTATAACCCTAGGAAAGGAGTTGTTTGGTCATTTGCTAATAACTCAGTCTTTGAGGAATTGCCAAACTGGTCAGAATTTTCTTGGTAATTTTCCCTTGGCCTGGTGGTAGAATGAATATTACAGTTCCAGGATTCAGCACTTCTTTCCTCTAAGAATTGAGTTACTATAATGTTCTTATAAAGAAAAATTTCATAGACTTGTTTATTGAATATTTTTAGGAAAAATATAGAAAATTTTGTTAAATGTGTTCCTGCCTAAGGATGAGGTTAATTGCCCTGTTTTATAGAAATTATTAAATTTTCTCATTACAAAATTGAAAGGTCTGTTCATAGTGGTCTAGTGGGCCACAGGAATATATAAGTTTTCATTGATTAATATATTCTAATTGTTGAATTGCTTCTCTTGCAGGGTTTTAACTCTGGGAGGAGGGCTGCCTTATTTGGAGCACCTTAATCTCTCTGGTTGTCTTACTGTAACTGGTGAAGGCCTGCAGGATTTGGTTTCAGCATGTCCTTCCTTAAATGATGAATACTTTTACTACTGTGACAACATTAATGGTAATGCCTTTTAGCAGTGAGATAATTTTGAAGGAATTGATTTAAAATTTTTTAACAGTTCTGGGTTTCTGTTTACTTTGCTTGATTTCTAATTACCAAACTTTTTTACTTTCAGATTTAATCCTTTACATATGATAAAATAAATCACAAATGTTTTCATTATTAGCTTCTACAAGGTAAGTTTTTCTTGTGGATAGGTACTTCACATACCCATTCTTCCAGATTTTTGAGATATGTAATAGTTTAATCATTCCAAAATGGCAAGCTGTGGAAATACTAACATTCTTATAAAATTTTGGGAAATTCTCTAGAGTGTTGTAGCACTCATTAACAGTTTAGAGGCATTGATGTTCTAGGTACAGTAACTTCTTAGGGATGATTGACTTAGTTTTCTTTCAGGACTTTATAAAATGCAATAGAAAAATGAGGATGTTGGTAATTTGAACTCCTCAGGGATCTGGGACATGGTTCCAAATAAATCTCATGGAAGATTGAGGAGTGGCGTGTATGTGGTATTGGGGAAGAGTCTGGGGTGCTTTTAAGACATGTTGAGAATTCCCACAGTACTTTGGAGATTAATTCCTGAACCTCCTTTTAACAATCATCAGATAAATATTTCTTGATTTTTTTTTGTTTTGTTTTTTAAGCCTATTCTTAACCCTGCAATGGACCTGTTGAATATATTTTTTCAAAGTACATTCAGTACCCTTTTGGCATTTGATAGTCACTGGTAGACACTCAAGTTCCCAGAAGCATAAAAAGCTCAACTATTAGTAAGCAAATTAACCTCCTTCCTATATTTATAACTGGAAAAAAAACTTACATTGTTCAGGTACCATGCCCCTGTCTTTTTACATTGTATACTGTTGTCTTTGAGACCCAACTATATCTTAAGATGACAGGAACATCAGCTGAGTTTCTCTCTGGCAGAACAATTGACAGGAGCCAGGAAGACTTAGAGGAGAGGTCTCCTTTAATGACATGCCAGCAGGCAAAAAATCCAGCAAATCTGCTCTTTCTGGGAGATTAGATTTTCCTTAAACATAAAACATCTATGAAGAGACAGGAGATCACAGCTCTCTTATTTCTGAAATCACATTGGTGATGAAGGAGATGACCTCCCTAGTTTCTTGAAATAGCGACACTAGGTGGGAGCATTTCTTTGCTCTCTGTTGCCTTCAGTGTATAATCAATCAAGGAATGGTGAAAATTAATGTCATTTTAGTTTAAAACCTGCTAAGGGTACAAAACCAAAATGTGATTGATGCAGTGAAGCACTAGCTGCTTCTGCAGATGCAGAGAGTTTGAGAAGGGAGTTGTTTTTTTTTAATGTACAGTTATGTCATTGTAGGTTCAGTGTTGTACTACCTGAGGCTTATAGGACATATGAGAAGTAATCAGTAAGCAATTATTTCTGTAAGGAAAACATTTAAACATTGCACTTGAATTGTCCACATGGATTTCAGCATAGGTTATGGTTGTGGGAATAAATCTCACAACCTAATTTATCATATCTATTTTTGGGTATATAGATGTAATGGGGTGGGGGAAATTGGGTCTGAGTTCATTTTTATGATCTGCCTACTTGTTCTATGTTTGTTATTTTTAAAACATCTTGAAATAATTTATATAATGAGATAGAGTTAAATATTTAAAATCTTTTGTACTTTGTTAGGATGTCAGAATTCCTTTCATCTTACTTGGTTTTGAATATATAAACATTAAAGTGTTCCAAAGGAGCTGCTACATTCCTTTTGTTGAATGTAAGATTTTTTTTGATAAGTAATGGTAGTTTTCAATAAATGACTGTTAATGAAGATATCTGGAAGATTTGAAAGGAAATTGGCAATGCTTGTATAATCCAATATTAAGTCTCTTTTTAAAGCTTCTTAAAACATGATTTGGGGGAAATAGAAACTCTTTAAAGTTCACAGGGTAACTTGTCATATTAACTTGTGTTCCGGAGTTCCAGCCAGTTGCTCTTAAAGCAATGCTCTGTTTACAACCTCTTCCTTAAAAGGACTATGGACAACCTAGAAAAGTGTTAGAATAAAGTTGCAGTGTATCCCGTTTTGCAAGATGACAGGATTGATCCAGTATCTACACTACGCTACACTACACCTCAGCTTTTAAAGTAAATGTTCAGTGGCTGCTTAGGGGGCTCCCTTTCTATTATTTTTATTAATTCCGAAAGTAGTTAATATGTTTTACGCATGGTCTTAGAATAATAGGAGCACAGTTAGGTGGCATGGTATATTTTTAATATTTGACAGTAAGAGTTAACTAAAAATGTATTTTGTCAAAGAAAGTTTACATAGTTAACTACCAGGTTACTAACTAAAGGAAGTAAATACTGATAATATTTATAAAGTGAAAACAAGAGATAAGTATAGCAGAGTGGTCTGTTTCCCAAGCACTACCAGAAATTTTGGAGAAGATAAATTAGTATCAGACATTTAGACAAGATCTACTGTGAGCAAGATACTGTACTGATACAAAATGCCATTTTTGATTCTTTTGAATGATTCTTCATGACATTTAAACTTGTTGATTGTTAAAGTTAAGATTTAAATAAAAGAAATTTCTTAGCCACAATATTTAAAACAGTCTTTGTCATTTAAGAAGTGTTAAATGGAGTTGCATAGTTTTAGAGCTCTGAAGAACATTTAAATCATGATAGCAAGTAAACTTTTTGAACTGATTTGCATTTCATTATATATATGTAATTTATGAATTAAGATAGATTAGCTCATAGTTCTGGAGGTGAAACAGTTTCAGATGATTTGCTCTCTTATGTTTCTAATTTAAGTTAAAGAGGAATTAAAGGTAAGTGAAGGTAAGTGCAGATATACAAGCATAAGTAACATGCTTAAAATCCAGGAAAAACCAATCTATAATAAAAATTTGAAAAATAACTATAGCTAACTTAATAGCTCTTTTTATCTAATTTTTTAAAAAAATGCATTCTTACAAAATTTATTTTTTACCATTTAAGATTTTATTTAATGATTATGCAAATTTTATTTTCCTATTTTCTTTACTATCCCTTAATGTAATTTAGCCTTCATGTGTGATAACCATTTGAGTTTTCTATCCTGTATAGACATTTGCTGGTGGTAAATATTTGAAGGAAACTACCTTTTGAATTTCATTGTCTACAGAAGCACATCTGTCTGTTGCTGGGCAGCTGCATCTGGGGAGATCTCTCCCTGCACACTAGGTGAAACCTCAACCCGGACGGGGGAGGCTTCTTGACTCTGATCAAGAAAGAATTCTCAAACAGGTTGTACGAGTGTAGGTAAGGAAGGAATTCATGAAAGCAAGAGTAGCAGTGAATGTCAGCCCGTGTGCAGGCAGCAGAGAGCAAGGAAGAGCACAGGGAGGAAAGGGAAGTCCATTGAGCTCCTGCTCGGCATGAGGCAGATCCCTTGCCAACTCCTAAAGCCAGGGTTACCTGGCCTCCAGTGTCTCCTCTTGAATCTGCACAGCATGGGAACTAAGCCCCTATCACCCCAGGATTTGGGGGAGTCTCAGAACACTGGATGGAGTGAGATTATGTTCTGAGAACTTCCCAAAGGCAAAGAAAGGAGATTTGGGGGCAGGCTACTAAGGAGTGTGATCGTACAGCTGCAGTCCTGCCTGGGTCACTCAGGCAATGGAAACTTGCAATCGCAAATCAGAGATCTCAGTAACCCTTCCCTATATGTGAAGACTTGTGCCTATGTCTAGAAGATTGAGTGAAATAGTGAAGTAACAAAGATGCTTACCACTGAAAGAGAACAGACACAAAACACAGAAAGTTGAACAGTCAGAAATCTTTATTTAAGGCAAAAAGTAAACACTCAAAGAAAGGGGAGTGCAGGCAGCTGCAGAGAGGAGGTGCACACCAGGGCTTAGGATTCCTTCTTCTAAGGCTTTCAAGAATGGGGCAAAGGGCGGGGCAGGGGTTGGTGGCATAGGCTTGACAAGTGGTCTCATAATGTCTTGCTCTGGTGAGAGACGTCATGTCACCACCCAGTCAGTCCTCTAGATAATTCTGTAAGATAAACTTAACACAAGGAATTTATTGATCCTGTTCTTCTCCAGGGTAGTGGTTACCCTACAGTAGAGAGGACGTATCATTAGGAGTACTTACCCAGCTTTAAGATAGGGTCGGTCATTAGCTGATTAACAAAGAATATGTTAGGAATCTTGCCTACTAAATCCCTGTTTTTTCCTATGGAATCTTAGCCTTAAGATGGAGTCCTTCCTGTTCTTACTAAACTGTTTATATCTTTGCATTTTTCATCATAGGCAGAAAAAGTTCATCATGAATCTTGTCCCACATCCCTGCCATACCTCGTGTCTACTTGAGATACTTGGCAGCATAGCATATCTTAGTCCTATTTCTTTTCTAATGCTGCCTTGCTTTTTCTGTTGTCTGTTTATTCCTTTTCTTAACAGTCCTTCTGTGCTTAAGGGTCTTATGTTAACATTGCTTATGATTTTCATGTTTTGGAAATTGTTCTTCTCCTATTTTCTACAATATGAGACTAAGTTAAAAGCAGTGGTTGTCTTCACTTTTGCTTTACTCCAGGCCTTCAGAATAAAATCTCCTCATGGATGACACCATTTTTGATGGATTATTAGGATCAGACACTGTCATTGACCTTATGATGGGATTGTAGTTTTGAGGTAGTATTATAGTTACTGTTTAAGAACCCATAGGCTTCTCTATGTAGATCCTACTTTCAAATTTGAAACACTGATAAATTCCTTCTCTTTATACTGAAGCTTAAAGATTCTAATGCATATTTGAGGGAGGGGGCACATTCTATGTCAGTGTGAGTGAGAACTTCTTTTTGTGATGGCTATTGAGGTACTGCCAGCAGAATTGGGTTACTTCTGTCTAATAGAGGGCACACATTTGTATTACTCTGTTTTTCTTCCCCTGTAATTCCTACTACCATCCCTTAGATTTTGGGAGCAAAGAGTGACCCATGTGGCCAAGGTGGACCTGAGGATGCCCGGCCCTTGTCTTTTGCAGAGGATGATGGAAAATTGCGTGGTATTTGGAAAGATGTGAATCTCTAGAATAGCTTCCTTGATCCACTTGGCTCTTTGAGGATTCTTTTTATTTTCTCCCTTGAAAACTAGTACCATACTTTTACTTTCATTGCTTTCAGCCACTGCTTCTGACTTCTTCCCAGGCCACTGTTGAATTCAGTATAAAGTTTCTTCCTTACCTGTTTTTTAATAGGAATATAGACATTTTGAAATATATATATATTTTTAGTTTGGAAAATTGTACAAAAGTCTCTATGTCTCTTTCTTCTTAGTTTTTCCTTTAAAAAAATTGGAATAGAATTACATAATAAGAAAATGATAGATATGTCTTTGCAAAAATCATCAGTTTGGGCATTTCATCCCAGGAACTAAGTCAGGGCAGGGTAATGGTAGTAAGGCAGATGATTGGGTATTGAAGGTGCTAAGTGATTGGCAGGCAAAGCAGTGACCTGCTCTGTATAAGGGGTGAGGAAAGACAAGCTAAGAAGGGGCAGTGTGGAGGGTTGGGTAATGCTTATAGTAAGCTGAAAATATGTTGAAAGAGAAAACCTGGGCAAAGGTTAACAGTGGGAGAAGAGTTTCAAACCATAGGATTTCTTATCAGGGCTTTTCTAATATCTGATAATTTGCACTAAGACATTGTATTTTGACTTTGGTTAAGATGACTAACTTTGTATCTTATTTTAAGGGAAAATAATCTTAACAAAAATGCTACTTTGTGATTTGATGTTCAACTTTCTTCTATTTTAAAAATAGAGCAGATTTTAATTTTGATTAAATAAATGGGCTTTTGGTAATTCAATTGCATATTTGAAATAATTTTTACACTCTTTATTATGGAAAATTCCAAACATATAAGCATAGAATTATCCAGTGAATCCTCATGTGTCACCAGCTTCAGCAGTTAGAACCTTTGACCAGTGCTCTTTCATATATTATTGCCCATTCTCGTACCTGCTCCCCATATCCCAGTTAAACATAAGTAAAGTTAAACGTAAGTATTTGAAATAAATGAAACCATAAGCTATTATGGTTCTGTATATGCTTGTAAAGTTCATTAGTTTCATTTCTTTATTATTACTTCCATAGTGAAACATATGAACATTATACTTTGTTGATTGTATATCCTAAGAAATTTGTCCTTTGTATTTCATATATGCCATTTCAGGAATACAAGGAAATGTTAAATGATGGGAAGTAAGTGTCCTTTGTGTTCAATAGCAAGTAGTTAATTATGTTGGTATTAGCATAGTTGCCTTCTTTGGATTATGAGTTGTTACTTGAATGGATTGCTACTTTAAAAAACAAAGCTAATTTAAAAAATGTTTCTGAGTTAACCTAGATATCACTTCAGAGTACTAAGATTTTTCAGTCATAACTCATTTCCTGTGTTTTTTAATATCCTTACATATCACAATGGCAAGTATTTTGGTTTTGAGTAAATAATTAAGTGTTCTTTATTTGCTCATGGTACAGACATACAGAAGCTTCATTATGGCTTAAACATTCTTCTCCACGTTTGCCTGCCTTTATAAAAACTGGAAATGATTCATTTAGAGTACTTAACATGTGAATATGTGCCATGGTATTTCTTCCTTGACATTTTCTAATTCTCAGCTGTGTTCCCTAATGGATCTTTTATCTAGTGTCTGGGTAGCATAATGTGACTGGGATAAAATGTCACTTATTCCACAAGTCTTCTATTACTTTTCTTTGTAATTGAATCACAATTTTTATTATGTCTTTGATGTGTTTATTCAGTTAATCACTTATTATATACTTAATTATGGAAGATAATTTTACCTAACTCTATCATATGATTTATTTTGGCTATAGATGTTGAATAAAATACGGCAAACATGTTAAGTCTATATATATTTATGTAGTGTATTTTTTGTCTACACAGTTTAAAAATTTTTTTGAATATAATGTTTATTGTAATTGCTCAATACTGGATTCTTTAGCTGACCTTTTACAGATAAGGCTCTTTTTGCCTTCTATTTCTGGAAAGGATGTTCAAAATAAGAAATCTGTTAAGTTAGCCTTGGCCGTCTTGCTTTTGTGGATTATCTCCTTTTCTTCTTAGATTTTTATTTTGTTAGATGGATGCCAAAAATTACTACTTTCCCTTCTTTTGTTTAGCTTTTGGACCATGAAGATATATTCGTTAAAGTCAAGCTGCTATGAGTGATTTTTATGTCTGAATAATTTCTTACACACTCATTGTGAGATTTACTTATATGCTAATGTGTATTGCTAGTAAAAAAAAAAATCAATGTATCAGCTCTTTCATGAATAAGATTATTTTTATGTGATCTCTAGGAAATTCCTCCTTTCACACTCCTCTGTTTTTATACAGGTCCTCATGCTGATACCGCCAGCGGATGCCAGAATTTGCAGTGTGGTTTTCGAGCCTGCTGCCGCTCTGGCGAATGACCCTTGACTTCTGACCTTTGTCTACTTCATTTAGCTGAGCAGGCTTCCTTTCATGCACTTTACTTACAGCACATTTCTTGTGTTAACCATCCCTTTTTGAGTGTGACTTGTTTTGGCCCCATTACTTATTGCCGCCTCAAATTTTAACTTACCAGTGAATTGTACAGTGTTGTTTCTCTTGAAAATCACATTTTTGTTTTAGAAAGGGGATTAGTTCTTTTCACAAGTGAGAGAACAGTTTTATCAGATTTCTTTTAAGGTGAATGCTTTGAAAAGAATGTTACTAATGCCATGCCATTTAAAGTATTTCTTTGATTGTTTTTTGAGTTTTAAAGTCAGTGGGGGTTATTGGTTTTCTCTATGTGAACACTGTACCAAGCTTTGCAGATTATTTCAAACATAAATTTCTAAAGTTTTATTTTCAAAAACTGCACATTTAGAAACCAGTCTCTTTTCCATAATGTTTCCTTTGTTTGAACAATTCTCCGAGGGCCAATTCAAACATACACATATAAGATTCTTTGAAATTATAAATTGGCTTCTTGCTGTTAGCTCACTGAGCTAGCAAAGCACCAGTGTATTTGTATTTGCCTTCTTTAAAGACCACCGCTGGTTCCTACCACTGTCCCTAAATTGTCAAGTTTGGGAGGGATTTTTTAAAATTCCACAATCATTTGAAGAAATGTATAAATAAAATCTACTTTGAGGACTTTACCAACTAATTTCTTCTGTGTTGTGATTTTATTATAATCTGAATGCAGGTTTACTGTCTCGTAAAATAGAACTAAATATTTTGTCTTTTGAGTTTCCGTGAAATCATGACCCTGACCAACAGTTTCAGACAGATACCTAATTTTGTTGAGCTGAATTGTCCTTTTGAAGTTAATTATGCAGTATACAAAATTTGAATTTGTAACCCTCATTGCTGTGTGAAAAGATAATGGGAGTGGAGACTTAGTATTCAGAAAGGCACATATTGAATCAGTGTTATGTAATGCTATATGTCATGTTATGAAGAAGAAAATAGTACATGGCATGCCATCTATTTTTAGAAATACATGTAAGGCTCTGGGAGAGGGGGTATTTTACATTATTATTACCCAAGTATTTTGTTTTGTGGAGTAGTAGGAGAAGGAAAGATAATAGAGGTAGACAGATTTCAGTTCAGGCTAAGAGAAAACTTTTAGACCGAGTTGTCTGAAGATGAAGGAAAACTTATTTGATAGGAATATAAGTTAGGAGAATTCACTTGTACTTTTAAGCTTCACTAACATTTTAATGAAACACTCCAAGGGAAGATCAGCTCTAAAGGATATCACATGACTGAAATTTCACCTTCCTCTGAGGGTTCTCTCATTTTGATTCCATTGCTGTTAACATTTGCTAAATAAAAGATGGAACCCCACAACTTTCTTGTATGTAGAATATGGCATCTGTATAAGCAGACCATCTTAAGCTCAGGCAGTTTTGTCTTGGGGCACCACTACATCTGGGCTCCTCCTTGGAAAGTCTGGCCTAAGCACAAAGTAAAAACAATTGATTCCCTTAGAAATGTGAAAAGAAATCTGAGCTTAGCAAGCAGTTACAGGGTCAGAAGTTTTTTCTGTAAGGTTGACTTTTGTAGTTTCCCAAGTGTTTTTTAATTTGAAAAGTTCAAATCAGGGACCGTTTTAAGAAAACTACAAGAACTCTTGTGGAGTGAGTCCCATCCATCCCCATACTTGATCTTACCTGTGTTTACATGAACTGCTTGGTAAAATTACTCATCTAAAACCATGGCTCACTCAGCAAGGGAGGACTAAAGTTTATCCCCCATGTAATCAAAAAACAGTATAATATTTTGGGGGGAAATTTTTTGTTAATTATGGAAAAAAGACATTAATGACGTTTTAGTACTTGGTTTAACTGTTACCCTTTTAAATCATTTAACTTGAGCAGTTATTTCCCCCATGGGTTCCAGGTAATTGAGGTGCCTATTACCTATAGGGAATATGTCCTATGCTGCTTGATGTCAGCAAACCATTAAATAGGACTTGGCAGTAATCCTGAACCAAACTGACTTCAGTATGTTGGCACATTTTTAGATGGAAACTCAGTGTTTACTTTTCTCCTTACCCCCCCACCCCCAATTGTACGGGGAGATAGCATAATCTGCATTTAATTTTTATACATTATTGCTGCTGCTTTACTAACTGAAGGGGATAGTTAATATTTACACTATTATACTTGGTTTAAATGTATCTGTGATTTTGTGATTGATTTGATGAATTACTGAAACTGTTCATTGTTAGAATAAGAGGGAACAGTTATGTAAAATGCTTTTGGTGCCTGACAAACATCAGATGTTAAGTGCTGGGCAGTGTCTAAATACTTTGTATATACTAACTAACTTAGTTATTACAGCAATACAGTGACATAGGTAATGTGATTATGCCTATCTTAAGGGGAAAATAAGCAACAGGTTAAGTAACTTGTCCATTGATTACACAGCTATTTAGTGTGAGAACTGGGATTTCTCTAGAGTTTATGCTCTTAACCACTGTGCTGTCCTGTCTGTATGTTGTTACATTGGTGATGACTGTCATGAGTTAGTCCTTGAACTCTCCCTAGAAGAGTTCATAGGAGAGGTATCAGAGGTATGTATACACATAATAGTAGTATAATCTGATAGAGGAAGGCTTAAGGGAATAAAGCAAAAGGTGGAATGAAGTCTTCCTTAATTTGGTCCCTTTGTGTTTTGTTTTTAAGTGAGATCGTATTCCAGCTGTGTCTGGTTCTCAACTGGAGGCAATTTATTGATGAGGACATTAGGAAACATCTGGAAACATTTTTGGTTGTCACTGGCATTGGGTGGGTGGAGACCAGGGATGCTGCCAAACATCCCAGAACACATGGGACAGCCTCACTCAGAACAAATAATTACTTGGCCCAAAATGTCATTAGTGCTGCTGTTGAGAAATTGTGCCTAATGTGTTTGTATTTTGTGGACATTTTTCCATATTAGCACATTTTTAATCCTTTTTATTGGCTTAGTATAGTATTACCTGATTCTGTTTGTCTTAGGTTGGGGTGCTATAACAGAATACCATTGATTGGGGGGCTATTTCTCACAGTTCTGGAGGCTGGGAGTTCCAGGATCAGGTTGCTGGCAGGTCTGGTTTCTGGTCAGGGCTCTTTCTGGTTGCAGACAGCCTCTTCTCCTTTTATCTGCATAAGGTCTAGAGAGAGGAGGCAAGCTTGCCTCTGCATCTGCCTCCCAAAGGCCCTATCTCCAAACACCGTTATATAGGGGATTAGGGTTTCAAGATACACATTTTCAGGGGACACAAACATTCAATCCATTACAGTGTCTTAATTTTTTAAGGTGCCTCCCTTTTGATAAATATTTAAATATAGTCCCTTTTCCCCCTAAAATACTATATTGCTCAATGGGTGTATGTTTATATGTGCAAATGTGTTTACATGTGTCTGTTCAGTGTTTCTGTAGGATAAAATCTTAAGAGGTATTCAGCATTAAAAATTGAAATTCAGCATTAAAAATTATTCCCCTTTATCCCAGGAAGTTTGTGGTGTTTTGCTAGGTCTTAAAAGCATGATTAATTTTCTGCACAGGCGAAGATGGGCATTCCAAGTAGAAGATGAGCAAGTACAGAAGCATAGAAATAGGAAACTCTTAGTATAAGGGAGAACCATGGTAGTGTCAATTGAATTTAGGGTCACAATGGCAGAGACAAGGCACTACTCAATAAAAATACTTTACACAGTTTAAAAATGATCATTTATTTGCAGATATTTTCTTCTTTTATCGTGATTAACATCACTTAAAAAAGTATTCTCATATCCTAATTACAGTTTTTACATGATACAAAAAGTATACAATGAAAAAATTACCTGTTGCGTGTAAGGGAGGCAACATAGATCCAAACAGACAAAACATTTTTGGGATATGGGTGGATATACACAGCTAAAGCAAATTCAACATTAGGAACATTAATACTATGTACTCCAGTGCTATACACAGCTTCAATTAAAGGCTTCAGTTCAGAATAGGGCATGTGAAGGGGAAATCCAGAGAACTGAAGGAGAAAAAAAAGATTTGTAGTCAGTAACACTTGAAGTTTTCACTGTATTTTTTTCTCTGTAAATGTATACAATTCTTAATATTTTTAATAAGTTCTGCATCTTGAAGTCATTCTGTTTTTCTATTGAGCTATATATATATCGCAATACAGAAAATGGAGAAGGGACTAAGTGTCTTTTTAGCGGCTAACATTGACCTGGTGTTATTAGATACCTGTTAGACACTCAGCCACCCACCACTATTCCCTCTTCTGCTAGCCCTTGATTTGCAGAGTAACTCATGTAATTCCAGGGATCTAGATTTAAGCTAATCAACACATTCTATCCCCCTGGCCACAGTGATTGATATACAGGGATGGCTGTGTCATCAAAGTCTCAGGAAGCTTGCTAGGAATAAAGGCACGCAGATGCTCTGTCCTGCTTTGGACAATATGTATGCTGGCTTGAGTCCTACCTGGAACTCTTCCAGCCATTTGCTGCCATGAAAAAAGCCAGTCTGAGGATGATGCCATCACAGGTAGGAGAGCAGAGCAGGAAGACTTGCAGAAAAGTGATAACAGCCCTGATAGTTACCTCTCCTACATAAGCCAATACATTCTTTTTATTGCTCAGCCTGTTTGAACCAAATTTTCTGTTACTTGGAAACATCCTGGCTGAAAAACGAAAACCTTGTCTTAGAAGTTAAAGGGTAACTTTTACTCAGTGACCAGAATTAAATGTCCATCTTGGCTTCACACTGTTTAGCCAACAAGGTTTACTGCCTTAATTTGAAACTGCTTTCTTGGTTTTATTATCCACTTGTGGGATGTGAACATACCACTGGCAGGCGGTAGAGGATATATTGTCTATTAATGAGAATTTTTCTTAGCAGTGAAAAGCAATAAATATAAAATACCTTTGAAAAACCTGATGAAGTGGTTGCTTTCACCTTTATGCATTGTTGAGTATAAAATGATGTGCCAGATGTTTTCATTTAATACTCTTGCAGTGTATTTTATAAAAGGTATTTTTTATAGGATCCTTTTATAAGAAGTGGTATTTTCATTTTATAGATGCATTTTGCTATTTAATGACAGGTTACTAATACTTTTTTACATTGGAATTTTTTTTTAAGTTGTCATTGATATACCATCTCATGAAGGTTTCAAATGAGCAACATTGTGGTTACAACATTCACCCATATTATCAAGACCCCCCACATCCGATAGCAGTCACTGTCCTTAAGTGTAGTAAGATGCTATACAGTCACTACTTGTCTTCTCTGTGCTATACTGCCTTCCCTGTGACCCACCTGCATTATGTGTGCTAATCGTAATGACTCTTAATCCCCTACTCCCTCCCTCCCCAACCACTCTCCCTAACCCTTTCCCTTTGGTAATCCCTAGTCCCCTCTTGGAGTCTGCTGCTGTTTTGTTCCTTCAGTTTTGCTTTGTTTTGCTCCACAAATGAGTGAAATCATTTGGTACTTGTCTTTATCTGCCTGGCTATTTCACTGAGCATAATACCCTCCAGCTCCATCTATGTTGTTGCAAATGGTAGGATTTGCTTCTTATGGCTGAATAGTATTCCACTGTGTATATGTACCACCTCTTCTTTATCCATTCATTTACTGATGGACACTTAGGTTGCCTCCATATTTTGGCTATTGTAAATAGTGCTGCAGTAAACATAGGGGTGCATATGTCTTTTTGAATCTGAGAACTTGTATTCTTTGGGTAAATGCCTACGAGTGGACTTCCTGAGTCAAATGGTATTTCTATTTTTAGTTTTTTGAAGAACCTCCATATTGCTTTCCACAATGTTTGAACAAGTTTATATTCCCATCAGCAGTGTAGGAGGGTTCCCCATTCTGCACATCCTCGCCAACATCTATTGTTCTTATTCTTTTCGATACTGGCCATCCTACCTGGTGTGAGGTGATATTGTGGTTTTAATTTGCATTTCCCTGATAATTAGCAATGTGGAGTATCTTTGCATGTACCTGTTGGCCATCTGAATTTATTCTTTGGAGAATTGTCTGTTCATATGGTCCGCCCATTTTTAAATCAGGTTATTTGCTTTTTGGGTGTTGAGGTATGTGAGTTCTTTATATATTTTGGAAGTTAACCCCTTGTCAGATATGTCATTTACAAATATATTCTCCCATACTGTAGAATGCCTTTTTCTTCTGCTGATGGTGGTGTCCTTTGCTGTGCAGAAGCTTTTTAGTTTTATGTAGTCTCGTTTGTTCATTTTTGCTGCTGTTTCCCTTGCCCGAGGAGATGTGTTCAGGAAAAGTTGCTCATGTTTATATTCAGGAGATTTTTGCCTATGTTGTCTTCTAAGAGTTTATGGTTTCATGACTTAATATTCAGGTCTTTGATCCATTTTGAGTTTACTTTTGTGTATGGGGTTAGACAATAACCCAGTTTTATTCTCTTGTATGTAGCTGTGCAGTTTTGCCAACACCAGTTGTTGAAGAGGCTGTCGTTTCCCCATTGTATGTCCATGTCTCCTTTATCACATTTTAATTGACCATATATGCTTGGGTTTATATCTGTGCTCTCTAGTCTGTTCCATTGGTCTATGGGTCTGTTCTTGTGCCAGTACAAAATTGTCTTGATTATTGTGGTTTTGTAGTAGAGCTTTAAGGCAGGGAGCATAATCCCCCTAGCTTTATTCTTCCTCCTCAGGATTGCTTTGGCAATTTGGGGTCTTTTTTGATTCCATATGAATTTTAGAACTATTTGTTCTAGTTCATTGAAAAATGCTGTTGCTATTTTGATAAGGATTGCACTGAATCTGTAGATTGCTTTAGGCAGGGTGGCCATTTTGACAATATTAATTCTTCCTATCCATGAGTATGGGATGCATTTCCATTTATTGGTGTTGTCTTTAATTTCTCTCATGAGTGTCTTGTAGTTTTCAGGGCATAGGTCTTTCATCTCCTTGGTTAGGTTTATTCCTATGTATTTTAGTTTTTTTCGTGCAGTTATAAATGGAATTATTTTCCTGATTTCTCTTTCTTCTAGTTCATCATTAGTACATAGGAATGTAACAGATTTCTGTGTATTAATTTTGTATCCTGCAACTGAATTCAGTTATCAATTCTAGTCGTTTTAGGGTGATTCTTTAGGGTTTTTTATGTACAACATCATGTCATCTGCGAACAGTGACAGTTTAACTTCTTCTTTACCAATCTGGATGCCTTTTATTTCTTTGTGTTGTCTGTTGCCATGGCTAGGACCTCCAGTACTATGTTGAATAAATGTGGGGAGAGTGGGCTTCCTTGTCTTGTTCCTGATCTTAGAGGAAAAGCTTACAGCTTTTCACTGTTAAGTATGAAGTTGGCTGTGAGTTTGTTGTATATGGCCTTTATTATGTGAGGTGCTTGTCCTCTATAGTTCTTTCTGTGTCAGTCTTGGAAGGCTGTATTTTTCTAGAAAGTGTTCCATTTCTTCTAAGTTATCCAGTTTGTTAGCATATAATTTTTTATAGAATTCTCTAATAATTCTTTGTATTTCTGTGGTGTCTGTGGTGATTTTTTCTTTCTTCTGAATCTGTTTATGTGTGTACACTCTCTTTTTTCTTGATAAGTCTGGCTTAAGCTTTATCTGTTTTGTCTATTTTCTTGAAGAACCAGCTCCTGTTTTCATTGATTTCTTTCTGTTCTTTTATTCTTCTCAATTTTATTTCTTTCTGCTCTTCCTTTTTTTTTTTTTTTTGCTCTTCCTTCTTATACTGACTTTGGGCCTCACCTGTTCTTCTTTTTCTAGTTTCATTAATTGTGAATTTAGAATGTTCATTTGGGATTGTTCTTTCTTGAGGGAAGCCTGTATTGTAATATACTTCCCTCTTAGCACAGCCTTTGCTGCATCCCACAGATTTTGTGGTGTTGAGTTACTGTTGTTTTCATTTGTCTCTATATATTGCTTGATCTCTGTTTTCATTTGGTTATTGTTCCAGTGATGATTATTTAGGAGCATGTTGTTAAGACTCCATGTGTTTGTGGGCTTTTTGTTTTCTTTGCATAATTTATTTCTAGTTTCATACGTTTTTGGTCAGAGAAGCTGGTTGGTACAATTTCAATCCTTCTGAATTTACTGAGGCTCTTTATATGGCCTACTATATGATCTATTCTTGAAAATGTTCCATGTGCAGTTGAGAAGAATGTGTATCCTTCTGCTTTTGGGTGCAGTACTCTGTAGATGTTTGTTAGGTCTATCTGTTTAAAGTGTTGTTCAGTGCCTCTGTCTGGTTTATCTGTCCTTTGGAGTGAGTGGTGTGTTGAAGTCTCCTAAAATGAAGCACTGCATTCTATTTCCTCATTTAAATCTGTTAGTATTTGTTTTATTTTATTTTATTTTATTTTGCTATTATTAATATACAATTACATGAGCAACATTATGGTTACTATACTCCCCTTATTATCAGTTCCCCACCACATACCCCCATTGCAGTCACTGTCCATTAGCATAGAAGGATGTTATAGAATCACTACTGCCTTCTCTGTTACATTGCCTTCCTCGTATGCCCCTACCCCACCTCCACCCCTGCAACATTATGTGTGCTAATTGTAATAGCCCTTTTCCCCCCTTATTCCTCCCTTCCCACCAGTCTTCCCCAGTCCCTTTCCCTTTGGTAACTGTTAGTCCATTCTTGGGTTCTTTGAATCTGCTGCTGTTTTCTTCCTTCAGTTTTTTCTTCGTTCTTATACTCCACAGATGAGTGAAATCATTTGGTACTTGTCTTTCTCCGTCCGGCTTATTTCACTAAGCATAATACTCTCTAGCTCCATCTATGTTGTTGCAAATGGTAGAATTTGTTTTCTTCTTATGGCTGAATAATATTCCATTGTGTATATATACCACATCTTCTTTATCCATTCATCTATTGATGGACACTTAGGTTGCTTCCATTTCTTGGCTATTGTAAATAGTGCTGCAATAAACATAGGGGTGCATCTGTCTTTTTCAAATTGGGCTGCTGCATTCTTAGGGTAAATTCCTAGGAGTGGAATTCCTGGGTCAAATGGTATTTCTATTTTGAGTTTTTTGAGGAACCTCCATACTGCTTTCCACAATGGTTGCACCAATTTACATTCCCACCAGCAGTGTAGGAGGGTTCCCCTTTCTCCACATCCTCGCCAACATTTGTTGTTGTTTGTCTTTTGGATGGTGGCCATCCTTACTGGTGTGAGGTGATATCTCATTGTGGTTTTAATTTGCATTTTTCTGATGATTAGCGATGTGGAGCATCTTTTCATGTGCCTGTTGGCCATCTGAATTTCTTCTTTGGAGAAGTGTCTGTTTAGCTCCTCTGCCCATTTTTTAATTGGCTTATTTGCTTTTTGTTTGTTGAGGTGCGTGAGCTCTTTATATAATTTGGATGTCAACCCCTTATCGGATATGTCATTTATGAATATATTCTCCCATACTGTAGGATGTCTTTTTGTTCTACTGATGGTGTCCTTTGCTGTACAGAAGCTTTTCAGCTTGATATAGTCCCACTTGTTCATTTTTGCTTTTGTTTCCCTTGCCTGGGGAGATATGTTCATGAAGAAGTCACTCATGTTTATGTCCAAGAGATTTTTGCCTATGTTTTTTTCTAAGAGTTTTATGGTTTCATGACTTACATTCAGGTCTTTGATCCATTTTGAGTTTACTTTTGTGTATGGGGTTAGACAGTAATCCAGTTTCATTCTCTTACATGTTGCTGTCCAGTTTTGCCAACACCAGCTGTTGAAGAGGCTGTCATTTCCCCATTGTGTATCCATGGCTCCTTTATTGTATATTAATTGACCATATATGCTTGGGTTTATATCTGAGCTCTCTATTCTGTTCCACTGGTCTATGGGTCTGTTCTTGTGCCAGTACCAAATTGTCTTGATTACGGTAGCTTTGTAGTAGAGCTTGAAGTCAGGGAGCATAATCCCCCCTGCTTTATTCTTCCTCCTCAGGATTGCTTTGGCTATTCGGGGTCTTTTGTGGTTCCATATGAATTTTAGAACTATTTGCTCTTTGTTGAGGAATGCTGTTGGTATTTTGATAGGGATTGCATTGAATCTGTAGATTGCTTTAGGCAGCATGGCCATTTTTACAATATTAATTCTTCCTAGCCAAGAGCATGGGATGAATTTCCATTTATTTGTGTTCCCTTTAATTTCTCTTAAGAGTGTCTTGTAGTTTTCAGGGTTGTTAGTATTTGTTTTACATATGTAGGTGCTCCTGTGTTGGGTGTATAGATATTTATAGTGGTTATATCCTCTTGTTAGACTGACCCCTTTATCATTATGTAATGTCCTTTTTGTCTCTTGTTACTTTCTTTGTTTTGAAGTCTATTTTTTTGACTCCAATACTGCAGCTCCTGCTTTTTTGCCCCTATTTTTTGCATGATACAGCTTTTCCATCCCTTCACTTTTAGTCTGTATATGTTTTTGGGTTTGAAGTGAGTCTCTTGTAGGAAGCATGTAGAGAGGTCTTGTTTTTTTTATCCACTCAGTAACTCAGTGTCTTTTGATTTGTGCATTCAGTCTGTCTTTTGATTTGTGTATTCAGTCTGCTTACATTTAGGGTGATTATTGACAGATGTGTACTTACTGCCATTGCAGGCTTTAGATTTGTGGTTACCAAAGGTTCAAGGATAGCTTCTTTACTGTCTAACAGTCTAACTTAATTCTGTTAGTATGCTATTTCAAAAACAATCTAAAGGTTCTTTTTTTCCCTCACTTCCCTTTTCTTCCTCCTCCATTGTTTATATATTAGGTATCATATTCTGTACTCTTTGTGTATCCCTTGACTAATTTTGAGGGTAGTTGATTTAATTTTGCATTTGCTTAGACATTAATTGGCCTCTTTCCTTTACTGTGGTCTTATTTTCTCTGGTGACAGCTGTTTAGCCTTAGGAACACTTCCATCTACAGGAGTTCCTCCAAAACACACTGTAGAGAGTGTGGGAGGTAAATTCCCTCAACTTTTCCTTATCTGGAAATTGCTTAATCCCTCCTTCAAATTTAAATGATAATCTTGCCAGGTAGAGTATTCTTGGTTCAAGGCCCTTCTCTTTCACTGCATTAAATAAATCATGCCACTCATTTCTGGCCTGTAAGGTTTCTGCTGAGAAGTCTGATAGCCTCCTGGGTTTTCCTTTGTATATGATCTTTTTTCTCTCTCTGGCTGCTTTTAATACTCTGTCCTTATCCTTGATTTTGCCACTTTAATTATTATATGTCTTCGAAAGACAACAGTCTTTCTTGGTTCCCTTGTGTTGGGAGATGTGTGCACCTTCATGGCCTGAGAGACTATCTCCTTCCCCAGATTGGGGAAGTTTTCAGCAATTATCTCTTCAAAGACACTTCTATCCCTTTTTCTCTTTCTTCTTCTTCTGGTACCCCTGTAATGTGAATATTGTTCCATTTGGATTGGTCATACAGTTCCCTCAATATTCTTCATTCCTAGAGATCCTTTTTTCTCTCTTTGCTTGAGATTCTTTGTATTCCTGCTCTCTAATTTATATTTCATTTACCATCTCCTCTACTTCATCTAAGCTGCTTTTAAATCCCTCCTTTGTATGTTTCATTTTGGATACTGTATATTTCAAATTTGCTATTTCTTTCTTGAATTCCTCTCTGAAGTCTTGAATATTTTTCTCTAGCTCCCTGAGCATGTTTATGATTTTTATTTTGAAATCTTTATCAGGAATATTGGTGATTTCAGTTTCACTTAGCCCTCTTTTTTGTGTTTGTGGGATTTTGGTTTGTAGTAGGTTCTTTTGCCATTTCATATTTGTAATGATTACTTTGGAATAATAGCTGTGTAGGCAGTGCCCTCTAGTGCCCAGAAGCTCTACTCTCTGGACCTGCCCAGCACCTGGAGCGATAGTGGGTTCCCATCTTGTTGGGAGGGTGAGCGGCACCGGTGCCTGCTGGGAGGAAAGAGCTCTTTCCTGCTTCCCAGCTGCAGTGCCTGCTTCCACTGCTAAAGCCAGTGGGCCAGTCACACAGGGTGGAGCCTCTGCATTATGCCCCTGTAGCTGCTGTAAGTGGGGCTGTCCTCTGGCTGATCTCGCACAATGGGGGGGGCCAGCCTGTTTGTGAACTGATGCTGGCTGGGAAGAAGGAGCAGCAGGCTGTGTACTGCAGTGGGGTGCCTTGGTGCTGTGTTGCCAGCCAGGGGAATAGAGTGTGTGAAGCTCCTGAAAGTTCCCAACCTGCTGGGCTAGTGTGCCAGGACAATTTTGTTCACCTGTCCATTTTCCTGATCATCAAGCTCTGTGTAATCCTTGCCCCTTTAGCAGCCCTCTTGTTGGAAGTCTTTCAAAGTGCCCACATTTCTTTTGTCCCAGAGCAGCCAGTTGTGGGTACTTGTTCTCCACAAGTGCCCGGAATCTCAATCTCTCTTGAGTATTCCGCCTGTCTTTGCTTTCCAACCCCACTAATTTCCAGAGCACTTTGTAATGTAGGGTCATGCTCCTGGAGATCTCCCGTGCTGGGTGTTCAGCAGTCCTAGGCTTCTACCCCTTTTTTGCTCTGTTTCTCTTCTTCCCGCCAGTGAGCTGAGGTAGGGGAACGGCTAGGGTCCCACCGGATTGCGGCTTTGCTACTTTACATTTTTTCGTGAGGTCTTCTCTCTTCCCCAGATGTAGGCAGTGTGTCACAGTCTTCTTTCCGGCCGCTCTTTCCCGATAGTTGCGTTTGCTGTATTTTCGTATATGTGGTTTTGGGAGGAGGTTTCTATCTCACTTCTCTCACCGCCATCTTTCCAGGCAATTGATTTCTTGCAGGGGTTCAGGTGTGATTAGGAGGCACCAGGAGGATTCTCCTTTAGCCACTGGGCCTTGGGTGTTGGAATGACCTTGCCCACCAAACTCTTGCAAAGACCCAGTTCCCCACCACTCCTAGAGGAGTGCTGTGGGTAAAATAGTTACTAATATTTTAAGTCTCGGCTGTTGCTGCTTTGTACTTTGTTGACCAATGTAGATATTTTGATTCCAAAAACCCATTACTGAGCAATTTCCAGTTAAAATGAAACTCTCGGCCCAGCTTAGAGCCATTTGTGCTTACCCTGTAGTCTCCCAGCTGCTTCAGCAGCTCTGTTCTGTGGTCATCTTCTACATCTTCTCCTTGATTTCTTTCTAACAGAGGCAAGAAGTGACGTAGTGTGGAGGTACAGTACCTATTCCACCGAGTTAGATGGCGAGGTCTCCAGTCCATGATTTTTTCTTTCAGTATTTTTTCAATCCTGTTCATAGAAAGTAAGTTCCATTATTTGCTGGTTTGACTTTTCCTTTGTAAGCAAAAATACTGTTTGTATATTGTGGGGATTCAGGTGGTTATCTGATTACATTGTTGG
>JAVSCE010011039.1:0-34439 GCA_032199065.1 Smutsia gigantea
CAATATTGTCACTCTAGATACCTGGAAGTACTAGTGTTATTAGCCTTGTCACATTCCAAAAATCACTCTGTAAATATGTGTTGGTTCAATAATACAAAAGCAAAAAACAAAAATAAAAAAAAAACAAATCCTTTATTGTTTTGTAGCATTGCTCTATAGCACAGAGATGTAAAAGATCAGGAAATTGAAAAAAGTGACATTTTTATGCAGGAAACATTGAGACTCCATATCCCATGATGATTCTAAACAAGGCATTAGAGCCTCTTTTATGAAAAATGTTATTTTATAAAATGTCCCTAAATAGGTTTATATTAAGAAAAAGATGACTCTAAAAGAAATGTATTGTGTTTTTCTAAAACAAGCATTCCACCAAATGTTGTCTGCACAATATACCTGGTAGCCAGTAATAGCATCAAAGGCAGAGTAAATCATACAGGTTTGGGAGAATGCAATCTAAATGTAACAGCTGCACACATTAATGACTTAGTTGTCATGACAAACGTATTGCTATCAAGGCCCCTTTACTTACATGACATAATGTAATGGCTATCAAATGGTGATTTCCTCAAAAACAGTATCAAAGATTGTAAATTAACTGATATAGGGAAAGTTTGAGTAAGTGAGAATTTTAGTTTTCTGACAGTGTTACTGCAGAAGCAAGGTGCTCCTTAATTATTCCCCCTGGTACCACAGAGGATGTTTCCACAACCCAAATAAATGAACAAGGTGAACATCATTTCTCTGCTTCTTAGTCCTTTATTAAGAATGACATAGTTATAGCTGCTACTGTCTATGATGTACGTGTCTATGCTTGGAGAAGATATGCACTCCAGTCTATGATGAAGAAGTAGGCTCCTTGGGTTCCTTTACAAGGAACATCTGACAAGCTAGTTCACTTGGAGGCTTAATGATTGAAACCTCTGCTGTCTCTCATTTTGACCCTCAGGCTGTCCAACTGTAGACAGTATCTTCTCAGCTTGAATCTGACTATCTGGCTTTCAGATCAGACATAGTACTTGTGCAAGCATTCCTAAGAAGTCCTCAAGTGATGTACATAGTGATCACATACGGGAAGAGGAGTTAGGGATTACTGCTAGATATCTAAGGAATAGAATGAAAGAATGGAAGGAGGCAGAAGCTGCTGATCTCTACAAATTGATACTGCCAAGTTCCTTCATGCTTCCAGGGTCATCTCACCATGTTTCCTTTACTTTCTATCTTCCAGTCATACTAGCATTTTTCCATGTCCTGGAATATACCAAGCCCCTTCCTGCTGTAAGGACTTGGCAAAGTCCTTAACCTTGCCCTGCAATGTGATTCCCCTCTTTTGCCCTGTTAAGAGATACTCATTGTTCAAATCATAACTAAAAAATTACATCCTCAGGTGAAACCTTCCCTGAAAGTTCCCTCCACCCTCTTCTAGGTCAGAACCTTACAGCTAGAAGTAGTTACTGCTCATTCTGGAAGACATCTGATTTGCTTCACTCTTCTGGTTGTGAGAAACAGATCTTTTCCCTTTAACAAACGGATGCTTACCTCTCTATATCTTTTTCTCTAATGCACAGCTCTTGCTTATAGTTTCTGTTTCATATCTTTTCATTTCTAGTTCATGTCTTTTCTTTGATAATGACTTCTTGTGGCCCCTACTCAATCTCATGGCTTCTCTCTATACATGCTTTCATATTGAACTTATGTCCACTTCCTTCCTTATTTCCTAACTCTCAGTTTTGAAAGTGAGAGTCAAATCGGCTCATTTTATCCTTGAGCAGGCAGTGGATCTCATGCATGGTCACCTCATAACTCCTTCTGATTGTCTACCATTGAGTTGGGAGCCTACCCCTAGCCGAAACACCTGTTCTCAGTGGCAAGGGGTCTATTGCAGTGCCACACAGTGTTCAACAGTTAAACATATGGTAAGTGTGGGCAAAGACATTACCCTCTGATGTGGAGCAGAAGGAAAGTTTATTGCCCAGGGACATTCAGACTTAGGCTAACATACAGAGCTTCTTTCCAGTTATCCAAGTTCTTTGCCATTGGTCCGAACAGTGTCTTTGAACTGTGTTCTAAGTATCTCTGGAATTTCTACAGAGAAATTTTAGGGTACAGGAAATCTATCCCAACTTCAAGAAAATCAGACTTACATTGATCAGTTTTAGACATTTGATTTCCTTTTTAATTTAATTTGAAGAAATGGTCCCACATTACTGGGGATCTGGACATGGGCTCAGGGAGAGGTCATCCTTCTTTATCAGCAAGTTAAGGTGGCAACCATCCCTGCCCTGGGCTGGCAATGTCACCTCATGTATTGGGCTCTCTTCAGGAAGGTGCATTTTTAAGTGGGGTGAACCTCTCTCCCACCCCCATTTCGAGTACCTGGCACATCAAGAGAAAAGACCCTTGGAAGTCACTCATTCAGTTGTGCATGGAAGTGGAAACCTCTTGGAAGAAGAGATGTCTGGCTCATCTTCTTCAGAGCTTACTGATGGCTTAGCGTGTACCACATCAGTCTGGAGGCTTGTGGAAGGGGAAATTTAATACCCATCAGGCCCAAGTGAGTGTGCACACCACAATTCATCGAGCAGGACCACCAAGTGAGCCTACATGCAGCCCATGAGTTCTCCTGTGACTAAGGAAAGATCCCCATGCTCAAGGGTGTATCATGCCCAAGGGAAAGCTCCCTCAGGCTGATTGCATAGTTAGGATGATCATCTCTTTTTCCAGCCTTCTGACTTTGGTGTGCATTTGTCTACTCTGGTTGTCTCAAGGAGGAATATTTTAATTTTGATGATTCTACATATTAGTTGAATGTTTTCGTATTTGCATTTAAAACAACTATTGCACAATATAAAGACGAATGATAGGAATCCAGCTAACAATTTATAATTTTACTTTTTCTTTACTTAGAGCAATATTAAATAGAAAATTAAAAACACAGTGATAGGAGAGATTGGAAGAAGGGGAAAACAAGCTTTATACTTTAATACCCTTAGTGATACCTTTTCCTGTTTTTTTTAAATAAGAGGTCCCTGAACTCTGCAAATTATGTAGCCAGCATTGGGTGGTACGTATTCTTGTATTCCAAAAATATTTTTGAGCTTTGTTCTAGGATGTAGTTAAATAACTTGGAAGCAGTGTGATCCTTTCAGGTCTTGATTTTAAGATTTGTTAGGTGAGAGTAGAGCAGTGTTCATGGTAGAACTGATTACTCCTCACTACTGAAGCAAGATCCGACTGTGTACTCTACCTAATTTCCTATGAATCATGAAGTTTCCAGTCTGGCTAGTGGGAAAAATCACTGTTCCCAGCCTTGCATGAATGTGGGCACCTTTATCTCTAATCCTTTTGGGAAGGATCTGGTAGTTTCCTAACTTACATGTACTGATCAGTACTCTGCTGAAGACTTGAAGGGGACCCTTTGTAGGTCTCAGAAGTTCTCTTTCTGTGCAGCTCACTTCTCTCCTGTACTCTGTCCTGTGAACTCTAGCCACCTTGATCTTTTTGGACTTAGCTCTGTCTCCTCAATTCAGGGAGTCTACAGGGCTCCACTGGATTTCCCCTCCCTGCTCTGCAGCTTTGAACTCATCAAGGTAAAAACATGCAAGAATCATAGGGCTTAGTTTGTTGTTTCTTGTCCCTTAGGGGTCACTGTCTTTCGTTGCCTGATATTCACGTCTTAAAAATCATTGTTTTATTTTTGTTGTCGAGATTTTTTTCTTCTTTTATGTAGGAGGGTAAATTTGGAGCCTTTTATTGGAAGTCACATGACTTCTTTAACAGCCAAGTTATGTGTTCATACAACATGTTCTGTAAATAAGGAATTATTATTTCTTTGGGGAAGGTCCTTACTAGTCCTGATAATAAGACAAACATGGACGATCACATGGCACAGCCAAACGACATTGATTTCTGAGTCTGCAGAGGGAAGCATGAAGCCCAAACTGGAAGCTTGGCTTTCCTGAATAGCCCCAAATACATATGATTTTAAGCATAGAAGATGTAAGCATTTTCCAATTTATGCCCTCTTACAAAGTTTCTCCTCTGGCTGGATTTATATCCATGACTCCATCCAGTGCCCTTACTTCTTCCCAGGGAAAACTAGGAAGAATCAGGGTCACTAGGATTCAATTATGCATTTGAAAAGAACATTAAAACATTTTTCTACCTGTATTTTGTTTTAATGAATTAGCAGTTGGAAAAATGTTAGCTATGATTGTCTGAATAATAACTCCACAAATAAGAGTTTTAATCGGCCTAAGAATGGGATTAAAGCCAAAATCATCAACAGAATATAAATCCACGACTTTCCAAACTGTTCCCTTTAATTTCTTTTTTAACTGAACAATTTTTAACCACTAAGGCTAAGTGAAAGGTACTACATCAAGTTCAGTTGGAAATTCTTCAACAGCTAAGAGTTAGGAATACCTGTTTATTAATATACATGCATTTGCCCTGAATTTTTATTTCTACATGCACAGAACTGCGGATGTTAGTAGCAGGAGGAGGGGAGACTTTCTTTAAAATATAGGAGGCAATAGCTCAGGCTTTAAAAAAAATGCTAGTGGAAATTCTATATATTTCCATTCCCAAGAAAGCACTAATAGGGTTATATCCTGCTGCCTTGTCTTTTGTGCTGGTCATCAGTGAAAAGTCAGACTTATAGATCAAGGAAAGGCGGTATCTTTTAAAGAATGATTGTCTCTAGAATAAACTTCCTTTATCTCATTAGCTGTATCATCTTTCAGGCACAAGGCATCAACTCTGAGAAAGAGACAGAAGGCACAGTGCAAAAACTTGGTTCAGCTATTTGGGTGTAACCTAAGCTATCGACGTGTTTGTTGGTGACAGTTTCTGTTCATTGCAAAAAGAAAATCAATCTATGCTGCTGTCTAGGATCTATTTTTACCTCACTCCAAATGCATTAACTGCTGGTATATATCCTAACAAATGTAGGGAAGTTGATTTTTTTTAAAAGCTCTGTTCATTTGAATTTGTAACAAATTCTTATTATATTGTCACACTTAACCAACTACCAGTACCACTACCCGTACCACCCTCACCAACAGCAGCAACAGTGGCATCCCTGACTGTTTTTGGACACACAGAAGAGGCATGAATTATCATATAGGCCAGCATAGTAACATGGTCCAGCAAAACAAAGTTCCTTGAGAACATATGGAATGGGGCTTTTCAGGAAATATATAACTCTGCTTGAATCACTGCAACTATGATCTATATGAAATAGCTAACTTTATAAGTTGTGACCTCCATTTTGGCTTGACCTTTCAGGCATTATTCAGTAGGCCTATGTTCTAAGGTTGTGTAGTTATTCAAGAAGACAATGTGAATCTCTAAGTTTAGAAGGCTTTTTTCTCATTTTAATGAGATTAAAAGCCTTGACGTCACAGTAGTACCGTTTAGATGAGCTAAAAATCCTTTATATTTTGAATATTAGATTATTTGTGGGATTTTATAAGAAAGTACTAAACTGAAAACAATGAAAATTACACATATGTTAAATCATTTGTTATATATGTCATGATTTAGAAAACTGGCTGTTATTTTCTTATACATAGTTTTCTCCTCTCTGTGTTTGTTCTTTTCTGACTCTGGTACATTACTGAGCCTCATGTTTGACTATGTGGCCTGTTTTTGGTTATACCACAATGCAGTCATATTGATGACTCTGGATTTGATCTCATTTAATGTCTAAGGTGGCTAAAAATATTAGAATTGCTGATTTAATTTATTAATTTTTTCCTTATGGTCATAGCTTAAGAATAACACATAGACTATATTTGTGTACATATACATATATTTTGCTACTGAAGTGATTAGATATTGCCAGAATTTAATGGTCCATTCAGTCCAGCAACTATTACGACAAATTAATCCACTGAGATGAATGACTGCATTACAAAATTGATGAATCAGTTAGTAATTTGATGTCAGATTGGCATCAGCCAAAACAGGTGACATAAATAGATCCTGGAATGGCCATACAATTTTAAAATATGAGATACAGATTGCTATTTGATTGCTTTTTGTTATTGTTGCTTTTATTTTGCTCATAATTACTGTTCATCATGAACACAATAAAGATGTGACTGAATTGAACTACCTTAGTCCTTTTCAGAAACTCTGAACAGATGAAACATTTTTAAAGAGATCTTTACAGGAATACTGACATTGGAAAATTTGTGAAAATTCTTTACAAAACCTTGACTATCTAAACTGACACCATCTGGTAGCCATATAAATTCCCTTTGAATCTCTTGATGGTTTGATGGACTATTATCAAAAACATTCACATATACCACTAACCACTGTGTTAGATACTCACAGCACAAATTACCACATGTCCAGCTACTCAAGACTTGAAAGAAACTGGCAAGATGAAAAGATAATCAGAGAGCTGGACTAAGAAAACTGGATCTTCACTGAGATTATGGCTATTAGGGCAAAATACAGTGTTTTTGTTTTTATTTTTAATATATCCAGTTAATTGGATCATGGAGATGAATCAGCAATTTGAAAAGAGAATCATAGAGTTGGACTAAGAAAATTATATCTTTACTGGGGTTGTGTCTAAATGGCAACATATAATTTTGTTTTTATGGATCTACTTAATATGACCAATCTCTATATCTGTGGTAGATAATGAAGTCCCTTGGCCCCAAATCCAAATTATCTCAACAGCTTTTCTTCAATGGTTAATATTCAACTACTGATTTCATCTCATTTCATGTTTCTATAAACTCAGGCCACATAATTATAGCCTTAATATCAAGATATCCACAAGTGAACAGAATTGCACATAGTAGGTATAGTTATTTTTGCAGTTTTATCAGCATTAGCTCACCACATGAGTCATTTAGGTTGCCACATGATCAATTAAAAAATAGTTCAGTGATCAGTCATATTTTGTCTCTTCTTCCCTTAACCCATGCACCCCCTAAAATAGCCAACATAAACAAAGCTTTCCAATGTTTGATTTGAAGAAACCATCTTTGTTTCTGAAAGAAAGAGAAGAAAGTTGGGAATTCTTGGGTTTAAGGCACCAAAGGAGTTACACAATGATTTTAGCATCATTAAGTCCATCAACTTACTTTGATGTGATAATTTGAAAGTCTCCTGAAATAAATTCTATAGGATGAAAAACTGCTTTTAGATTTTCTTTTCCTTTTCTTTTTTCTTCCTTGCCTTCCTTCTTTCCTTCTCTTCTTTCTTCCTCTCCTTCTTCCTTCCAATTCAAATCATAGAATAAGCAGTCTGATTTGTTGTATTACTTAAGATGGTTTTCAATTTTTTCCAGTTATATGACTACATATAGTGCCTATAAATATAAACAATTTTAATATTGATGTGTAAAATCAGAATTTTAAATACTGGCTTCCATTCTTTATTTCTGTGACTCTAACAGTTTTGCTGGGGGTTAGGGGGTGGAATCAGATCGAACAGAAAAAGGAGTAAAGAGGTACTCAGACATGCATTTATCTTCTCAACTAGCCAATTTTGAAGAGAGGAACCATACAAGAGACATTTAAACTTAATATTGAAAAATGTAACTACTATGATTTGAAACTAAAGGGTTTAGTGAAGTAGATAAAACTAACTCTTCTACTACACCAAACTTTTAATTAACTTCTTTAATTGTGCCCAAAGGGTGTGCAATGATGAGTGCCTTTTATAAATTCAGAAAAATAAATATATAAACCAATATAATTGATGAATATAATTACTGCTGATCAACTAATTTTAACCTGTTATGTTTTTATCTGTCCTAGCTGATTAAAGCAGAGGGTTAGTCGCTGCCTCTCTGGAAGATACATGATTTTCCCTAACTAGATATGAAACATTTAGCTTCATACTTGACCCTCCAGGTATTCTTCTCTACCTGAGGAAGTGGAACAACTTGTAAAAGAACACACAGCAAAGAGTTTATTAACAATCACAGTTCAGAGTGTGACACTACAGGGACAGGTTTGGCACACAGCTGCTGCACAGGGAAAACTCAGAGCCCTGTAGCACAGAGGAAATAGTTAAAACTCTAGCTAAGGGCAGTCAAAAATGTCATCGACACTGGGTGAGAAATGGTCCCTCCACTGACTGAGCCCTAATGCTGAAAAAGACTAAATATGTAATGTTACATCTGCAGTGGTAGGAAAAGAAGTATAAAACCTATTGTGCTCAGAAGTTTGGGTCCTGCCTCTTAGCTATAGTGCACAGTTTTAATGACAACACTCTCATTAGCTCAGCCTTACTTGACTATTTCAAACATTCATCATCTTATGTGGCTAACAGCATAGTTCATGCAAAATTAGTGGAGGAGGGAATGAGGAAGATTAAAAAGGTCTTACTGCTTAAGGGAGTAAAAAGCAGGTTGTCCTCAGCTCTTCATCTAGTCCTCTACATTTATTAAGGGTAAAACCATTTATCTTTCTACTCATAAATGGAACAGATACAGTATCACTCCCCCAGGGAACAGGAGCCACTGGGGAAAGCCGGATTAGGCTGGGGAACTGATGCAACCTAGTGCGGTGCGTTACTTCATGGAGCAATAAGTTAGCAACACACTTTGATTCCAAATATTTTTTAATATGGTTTGTTGCACATGCAGAGAAGGAAAGTAAAGACAAAAAGATTGCTATTGCCAGCGCTCTGTACTGTCTGAGCTGTAAGCACTGTGGAAGGATTTTTGCAAGTGGACACTGTAAGCACAAGTGACAGGGCTGAAAGCTTGCCTTGGGAGGGAATGCTTGTGAAGGAAACAGGAAGCAGCAGAGCTGGAGAGAAAGAACACTTGATATGTAGAAATGCATCCTTTTGATTCAAATGCCAATTAGGCCCCAGCTTTTGCCACTTTAGTGGTCACTATCATTTTTTATCTGTAGGATGACTCTGTCCTGGGTTCTGAGCCCAGAGTGGATCGTTCAGCCTGGTCTGTAGTGGCTGAAACGTACTGATTTGTCTTACTACATTTTTAATTTCAGGATTGATATGTTGGCTTTCCAACTGACTGTCAGAATAATTCATATACATAGTCTTAAAAATAAGTGTGTGGTGGTTTTATTAATGTACTCTTAAAGAATAATGAAACCTTCAGATCTGCTCTAATGAATTCTGATGAAGTGAAATGCTTAAGAATGATGTTCTTTGTACGTGCTTATTCCTCACTTAAGAAAATAAAAAATCAGACCAAGGACGGAAAATCTCCAAGAATCCTGAGACCCTCTGTGAAGTAATACTTTTATCCCCATATATTGAGTAGCACTAAGCAAGAAATGACAATTTCAAATTTCTACTTCTTTTTAGAGCTCAGGATAATAAGGATATTTTCTCTGTTTGCTTTTAGAAATCCCTCATCTCCTCCTGTCCTGTGCTCTCACTCATTGGCAGCATGCGTTTATTTAGAACATCTTTCTGAATGTAGCTTGCTAATGTTGAGACCACACAGGCACTGTGTTTTAGCACTGCTAAGCTTCTGTAGATGTGGCACATTCATAAAAACCACACTCATAATTATTTCAGTTAAATTAATATTAAGAATGATGATGTATATGGCAACAGCCTGTTTTTATTCTTTATTGCATTGGTCATTTTTGCAGGGCAACCAAACCCATAAATTTGAAATCTGTGTGAGTGTGGACACAGATGTGGGGGTAAGCATTTTTTTAAACTGAAAAAAGGTATATGTGCGAGGTATATTGATATACTTATAAGTTACATTTCACCGTCCTGAAAAAGAAGGCATGCTGGTTACTGTGCCATTGCCATACCTCTCACATATTTTAATCTGCACATTTCAATGTTAATTTTGTAGGTATTTCATAACCACAGTACCCTCTGAAGCTAAATTCCCATTCAAATGATTGGATGACTTACCACCCTTCGATCCCTGCCACATGGCACCTAAATCAGGACAGATCGGAGTTTTGTAACAATCAGCAAGAAAGTAGCTGTTATTTGCTGTTCAGAAATAGTTAATTGTTTTGGTTGGTGGGAGGCCGTAGTAGGTAGCTTTGTAATCAGCTCCACCTGAGGTCAAAGCCCTGCTCTTTCACTTACTGGCTAAACGGACTTGCATGACTTAAACTCATTTCCTCATTGTAAATGAAGATAATGATACTTAACTGCATAGGTTTATTGTGCAGAGTGGGAAAATATAAATTCCTGCCACAAAGTAGATGTTCCTTTTCTGTTTGATCATTTTTGCAGAGCTTTAATTTTCAAACTTTTTCACAAACATTACTTGGTTAATCTTCATGACATCCCAATAAAGTAGTTAGGCCAAAATTTATTACTGACAGATTAGGAAACTAAAGTCCATGTAGTCAGTTGCCAGGAGAACTCTGGCCATGATCTAGGTCACCTCCTCTGAGAAGACTGGTACATACTACCGGCATGTTATCAGGTTTTGGAAGAGAAATATCTCTGGCCTGAAAAAAAAGAAAAAAATTTTAAATATATGTGGAAATGCATATACCCTTACACACGAACACCTATGTATATTTCTTATTATTAGATACAACTCCTTATCCTATTAGATACAGTTCTTATTCCTACAATTATCAGATGCAATTACTTAAGTTTAAAAGATGTAAATTCCTTGTGTACTGCTCCCACAACTTTAACTGTGTGAAGCGTTATATGTAACAGACTTTTATTATCAAAGCAATTTCCTGGGGTGAAACTGAAACCAAAGTAAAACAAAATTTCTGAGCATCCTTCATTCTGAGAAGAACTCAAAGCATTAGATCACCAATACTTGAAGATAATGGGGAAATACACAAAACATCTGAATCTAACTATTTTCTTAAATGCAGTGTACACTACATTTAGTGTACAATATATAGAATGTAGTATATGTTACTTTTAAAATTTAGCATGGAAAAAGAATTGTGAATGCAAAAAAGAAACTCTACTCTCTGGAACCCGTGGCGCTGAAGCCAATTCTGGAGACTGCCAGTGAGGCATAAGTAGCTGACAACCTTAACAACCTCAATGGCATCCACTGCTGCTGCCAAGATTACTGCTTGAGTTTAACTGCTGCCTCACCCAGATGTTCTTAGGTCTATCTTGCTTTCTGCATTAGGGATTGTCCCTTTCAGGTAACAGTGACTGTGGGGACAGGTAGAAATGTGTACAGTGCTAATTCACTGCAAGAGTGCTCTGTACCACCAAGAGCCAACATCAACAGAGTCGTCTACTCTGTCGAGAAGGAGGCAGTGTGGCTTTAGATACAGAGTATGGAAGGGAAACAACATTGTCCTGAAATTGATGAAATAGTGCATGACACTAAAAATGTTCTGCTATGTAGACAATTTTACTTAACTACAATTCAGTGATGAAAGAGGTTGACACAATCCTATATCTGCTTAACTCTTCATAATAGTTTCTGTGTCTCCGATTCTGAACAAAGCCTGGCTTCTTTACGGACTCCTACCACTAAAAATTCAAAATGGATGATGCCACATATTATCACACAGTTCATTTGAACCCATGTGGTAATGTTCTCTCCAGTCTACCTTGAAGCAGAGTCATAATGCAGATGTCAGACTTCCCAGCTAGATCACAAAATCTTATAAGATAGGGACATAACTTTTATTTTCTCCTGAACCCAGCACAGTGCTTTTGTATATCATAGATGTTTAATAAGGTTTGTAGAATTAAACTAAGTTACTGTGAGAAAATGAAAAACAAATATGGATTTCCCATGCTGTAATTATTTATTTTTGATGGCCAATAACATATGTTTTTAGTTTTGAAGAAGAGAAAGATATAAGGCAATTAAAAATTCTGTCTAAAGTATTATGGGATAGTGAAGATGGTGGTAGGAAAGCACTGAGAGGCAAATAAAATATTTGTTCAGATACTTGCATATGTAGGTTTAGCAAAGAGGTGGAATCCACCATTATCTATGGCAAGTATTTAATGTTCACTATATCCCAAAGAGGTAAGCTATTATCCTCATTTTTAAACAAGGAACAAGAGTCTCAGGAAGGTTAGACACTTGCCCAAGGTCACTCACTTTTGTTAGTAAACTGTGGTGCCAAGAGTCAAACTCATGGGTCTGGTTTCAAGGCCAGTGTTTATTTCAGTATAACAAAAATGCCTACTCCCTCTTTGCAACCTTTAAGTTATCTGGGAGCCTAGGACTACCTAGAAAGAGGTCACTATGTACAAGTTATAGCAAAAAATGCCAACATGTATATTTTGTTTGTCTGAGAAATCAAATTAGAATCATTTCCTTAGATTTAAAATTAGAAGCACTGAGGAAGTCAGGAACGGGTACACTGTCATTACATCAAGAAAACATTAAGAACTAGTCTCACGAAGCAATCATCATAGATTCTAGGATCTTTATTTTGCAAAATAAATGTGAGAGTTATGATTAATTTTCATTTTCTTGTAATTAATATACTTGGAACTGTATGCATTTAAAAATTTTGCTAAATTTCTAAGAAAGATTTTACTATATAACAGTGCCCTTTATTTGTGGAGGAGCGCAACTATTTCACAATATGAAAATGAGTAAAGAAAAAAAGAAAAACCTCCATGTGCACACATGGTTTCCTAGTCAACTTTGAAAGAAGGTGTCTCCTTGGTATTCCTGAGAATTTTTTTTTAATTTGGATTTGTGAGAACTTCATAAAGCCCTGTGCATGAGATGGGAAGATTTTATTTTATTCATTCTCAGACAAGGAATAAGCAACCCACAGCTCATCTGGGACCTCACCCTTGTAATAAATCAATAGAGTTCCCCAAGTACTGAAGCCTCCAAAATAACTATCCGCAGGGTCAGCCATGCTCGATGTGAGTGCTTCCTGTAATAAGAGCAGGTCATGTGTTTTGTTTTGTTTTTTCCAAGTTCCAAGTCCTTCTAGTATTTTATTAATGATAAAAGTGCTAAAATCCTCTTTCTTAAAGTAGTTTTTGCATTCGTGATATCAGTATTATCAAAAGTTACTGAGATTGCCTAGTAGGAAAAGTTGTCAGCAGAAAACAGTCTAACCACCAAGAAGGCTTGACAAGCATTATATACAGTATTGGTATCGTGTGTGTATTACCGCTGCCTCCTGGCAGAGGCAATGGATAGAGTCAACTCTGCGGCAAACTCAAATGCTGACTCATTTAGAGTGAAATCTCATTTCCTTCAAGTAAATGCTGATTTACTCACAAGTAAATGCTTATTTACTTGTGAACTGTTTTAAGTCTCTGGAAGAGACAGTTTTAAAGCCAAAGGGAGAGGTCTTGCTCACTTTTAGTTGGCTTTTCTAGCGTCATTCTTCATGAAGGGAGTCCGAAAGAAACTACAGTGCTATTGTTGGTGAGAAGAGTTCCATACAGATCTCTCTCCTCTTTGTGGCTACCTGATCCCCTTCAAGTTACTAGGTTCTCAGTCGGGGTGGGGGGAAAGTGTCTGTGACTAATGAATTGATTGCCCTCTAGTGGATGGAGTGTAAATATTTTGTTTTGTTAATCTGCGATGAGCCTAAACTCTAATCTTGGGATAGTCAAAATGCTGCCTCCATATTTTCAAAGGGCAAACCTGGCAGCTCCTTTCGTCCTTGTGCTCTTAGAGCACATCTGTAAATCAGTTCATTTCTATACCATACTTTCTGGGCTGCTCTCTTTTCCAGGTTATTAAACAACAACAGATATTTTTCTAAGTCTACTATATATAAGGGACCGTGACTGAATTAGTGAAGCATAAGGCATGGTCTCTGGCTTTATAGAGCTAAAATTTATCTTGGATGTGATATGTGCTCCTGAAAAGACACCACAGAATATCCTTTGCCGGTATTAAATGCTAAATGCGTCCTTTAGATGAGAAAGGCTATTGGGTTTTAGAGGCAAATGATCATCTCAAACATTCCTCCCCACCATGATGCAACCCTGCCAGATGGCAACAGAATTTTCCTCATAGATAAGAGCAGAGCATTAATGGGGTAATGAGCTGAGGAAGTCATAGAACTGGAGCTTTTACTAGCTCTGGACTCCAGTGACATCTTTTAATTCTAAAGACTTCTTTTAATATAAGACTGTTGACTCCCACCTCTTCAGAGAATCATGCGTCTGTAGGTCTCCATAGATAACAAGATAACTTAAAACTTCTGGTATGAAATATATATGGTTACACGTTTTTAATATATTTAGCACTAATTAAATAAAAGTTAAAGTGGGTCGAGGTGAAGTTGGGTGATGGACTCCATACATACCAATTAAATTAGCCAAGTATATTGATAAAGTTACCTTAATATTTTCTTACGAAAATTGCCCTAACTTCCTCATCTCCACCACCCACCCATGATGTGGAAAATCCTCCTTGATCCGATATCATAGTACCCACATTGTTAAATCATTATTACTTGCTTTGCTTTCTCACTTGGCTTCACTTGACTATGAGCTATTTTGTCCTCCAATCTTTAGAACAGTCTTTAGATTGCTTCCCAACAATCTTTAGAACAATTCTCTTCAGGCCCAAAGTAGGCCCATAATTCAATAAAAGGTCATTTAATGAATGAATAAATGAAAAGAGAAAACTTCAGGCACATGTGGAGATATTATTAGTTAAGGGTACCTAATAACATGTCTCAAACTATAATGTGTAGAAGACTTTTTTATCATCTTGGTTATTTATTTAATTTGTTTGTTGCAACTATCTGTGAACACACAAGTGGATCTACTAAAACCCAAATCAAAATTATATTCTTTATATTAGCAAATGAGAGAGGACCATATTCTCACTGCTTTTTAAAGCATGCCAAATATGAACAAAGCCAAATTAACTCATGCAGCAAATTATCTAATGATTGAGTTGAAGAAAATGATGATCTTTTTATGGAAATTTTAATGCCAAAATTCCCAGAAAACAGTGTCATATTATTAGTCTGATGAGAAAAGTGATCTGTATAAGATTAGGAAACTTAAAAGAGTAAAGTTGCCTGCTTTGAAACACAAGATTTTTGCTTAAAATTTAAAAATAGTAGATGTGGGAGTAGAGAAAATACCATCTGAGTCCTTATATTTGTGACTACATAGAAGCAAGAGCCTGTACTAATGTTACAACTATTGCACACAAATAAGTTTTATGAGACTAGATTAGAGAAGATAATCTTTGGTTGAGTGTCTCTGATATTTAAACGCATGTGACTACAAAATAGCCAAATAATGCAAGCAAGAAGACAGGGCAAAAGAAAGAAAGAAAGGGAGAGGAGAGGAAGGGAGGGAGAGAGGGTGGGTGGGGTGGCATGGGAGGAAAGAGAAAGAGGAAGGAAGGAAGGAAGGAAGGAAGGAAGGAAGGAAGGAAGGAAGGAAGAAGGAAGGGAGGAGGAGGAGAGAGTGAAGGAAGAAGAAAAAGGGATAGAGAGAGAGAAAGGAGGGTAGGAAGGAAAGGAGGGAGGGAGGGAGGGAAGGAAGAAGGAAAGAATTAGGGTAATAGAACATGACATTGATACTCTAAAAAAAGGAAGTGTATATTTGACCTTTTCTTAGCTCCAAAAATTGCTTTTCAAGAGAAAAAAGAGAGCAAAAAAAAAGAGGAAAGAAAAGAAAAAGGAAAAGAAAGAATAAAACTCCACAAACTCATCTGTAAAATCTCATTCTCTTTATATGAAAATAAGTTGTCTTAAAGTGTTAAAAAGTATTTCAACATTTGTTTTCCATATCACCTGGCTGGGAGAATAATATAGGCCACAGCAAGGACAAGGAAAAGCCCCTGGTAACATAAAAAATGAGGTGTCTCTCTGTTTTACCACTGCTTTTCTGTACATCTCATTTAAAGGAAAAAATATTTTTTTCTATCTAATTTCAGCAGGTGCAGAACCCACAACTGGCAATCACAATATTCAAGAAAAAAGAGCCAAGATCCAACAACCCAAATTTCTGGCTACTGCCTTAAGGTTACTGGAAATATCTAGCTTTTCCCTTACAACAGCACAGTACTAAGAAGAAGACAGGAAAAACACTACTTATTACTATCTGAAAATTTAGCTTTGAACTCTAAGAATAAATGTAAAAAAAAAAGATTAAATATGAGTGTGGAACTCATTTTTCTCCTCTAGCTTTAGGACTAAACTAGAAGCATTTGGCTTGCCGGTCCCCCTAAGTGTACTTCCAGGGCAGAATGGCAGGGACCCACTGACCTTGTTCACTGTTATTTCTCAGTGCCTAGAGAAGTTGTTGTCACAGAGTTGGTGCACAATAAATACTGGTGGAAGTGCCAGTGAAAAAGTAAGTCCAGTGACTCTCTGTCCTACTTTTTTCTAGGGCCTTCCTTGGATCTCAGTCTGAGGGAGAAGTGAGGAGGGCATATTTTTTTATGGACTTACCCTATTACATCAGCAACTCAGGAGAGGGAAGGAAGAGGGACATTCAGAGAAACTTAATAGCGAGAGTAGAGAGACTGCTGGCTCCAGTTATGTTCTATTCAGAATACCTTTATTCCATCCACTGAAAGCCACATCCACTGGTTTTGCTGATTAATTTTATTCTTAAAGCCATAAAAGGTATAGGGAAAGGTAGACAGCCTTGAGTTTTCTAGAGTTTAGAATGTGTAGCCACCTAGTATAATCCAGACCACATTTCATAAATAGATTTGTTGAGTAGGTATACCTACTGTGAGACCTAGCAGGTACATGATAAATGCCCTCCTACTTGAAGCCCAATCAAATCCACTGATCATTTCCTATAGTTGACCTAATGCTTTACTTTTCATGATACATAAAACATGCCCAAAATATCAATCTTGGAAAAAATTATTTCCTGAAAAGAGGACTCAGGGAAAGAATATCAGTGTTTGTAATCAGATACCAGTAGAAATGCAGTCCAAATGCCCTCCCACCCCCGATGTCCCCTCTGATTATTTAGTACAGGTACAACATTTCTGTAATTGCAATACATTTCTTCTATTGCAGATACGCCTACATGCAGAGTGATGCTTTTAGCTTAAAAAAAAATGCTGGATTCATATGTAGATGACATAATTCTGCAGAAGCCTGTATGGATTTCTTATCATTTTTAACAGTGGTTGGAAACAAAGGAGCATAAAATGATAAGTCCACTTCTTAGTATGAATTCATTTGAACCCCAGAGTGACTTTAATTTTCTTGTTGGGACCCTAACTTTCTGGCTTTATTGAATGAAGCCCATGGATCACATGCACCAGGATATTCTAGTTATTAAGAAGATCTTTCATAGAAAAACAAAACAAAAACCATGATTAAAAAGCTTTTGGGGGGTGTTAAGTGACTGATTGTTAAATTTAATATTCAATTTAAAATAAAATGTACATCAATGAGTTTGGAAATGTTTCTACTCATCTAAATGAGTTTGATTAGAAATAGAACACATGCTTTAAGTCTGAGCGCTTAGGATAGTTTATTTCTTTTCTGTCTGGATTTATCATCTCACCTCTGCCATGGTGAAGCTTGTGGTGAGAAAATAGGATGGCAAGAGAACAAATTTAAGGATGGGGAAGGGAAACGTATGCTATGCATACAGGTTTTAAGAATTCCACTAATGAAGAACTGTGGGAGGACATGTCTAATGGATGAGAAGAGAGAGTGATTTTATGTAGTATACTAATAGTCCATAGAAAGTAGATTTTTTTTTCTTTTCTCCAAGGATCTCTAATAATAAAAAGTGTTAAGTATAGATGAATAAAAATAAGGACCATAAAAACAACAAAACTAACAGAAACTCCTATTTATTGCATGCTTATCATGTGCTAAGCTCTGTGCTGACAGATTTCCATGACTGATCTTACCGGCAGCATTCAACTGCATACTGATAGAGCTAAAATAGGTTGTGTTCCCTCAATCTGTCCTCATCACTGACCCTCACACATAGACATACAGCTGGTGCACCTCAGGGGTTATAATGACAATGACTTTATAATACAAACAGAACATAGAAAAACGTGAGTTTTGTTTTAAAGGTGACTATGAGCGATCCATTGTGTGTATTTGTCTATCCACTTAATGTCTTTTGCTCACCTATATTTCTTAACTCAGATTCATAAATACTCTCAACAGAGTTGAGAAACTAGCAAGTTAAGTCAGGTTTGTGCATGTAATGACAAGAAAGAGAAAATATGAAGGAAATGAGAGAGGGTGCAGAGGAAAGCACAGGATGGGGGAGGAAACAAAGCTGAGTGCAGACAGAATAAGAAACAAGTTCCAAATTTGACCGTGGTCATTATGCAGTTAAGCTTTTGCCTTTTCACCCTCTTTCTTGAACACAGTCAATGGTTGCCAGAACATGTCCAAAGCTATTAACAAGTCATGGTAGTATCACAAAGACAGATTTACTTGAAAGCTAATTAGTTGCTATGCCTATGATTCCAAACATTAAAAAAAGAAAAAGAAAATTCTTGCGCTTTAAAATCACTTCATTTTTTTCATCAGATGCTTATTTCCAGATCAGGAAGAACATTCGATGGCTCTAAGACCCTTGCAGAGCTCACCTTCCAAAGTGAAAGCATCCCAGATTTTTTCATCCTCTTTGTTCTGTGACAAGAATCCCTGGTGGACATCACTCCCTGATTTCATTTCATGAGCCATAGTGGATGCTTGGGTGGTATTTACATCCATGCTACGAAACTTCTCATTTATTTCACATATATAATTTTCCAGAAAGATAACTTCTTTCTGTTTCACTTTTAAAGAAAATTTTACAAGCCAATGGCACGATGCTCAAATTGGAGTTAAACACAGCAGAGAACTCATACCTGCAATGTAAGAGTGCTTTGCTGATGTTTCATGTATGGCACCAAGCAGCAAAGGTGCAACTCCACCAAGCCTTTGATCTACACTTTAAAAGCACCGGGTACCTTTCTTTATAGCCTGGGACTTTACTAGCCATGGAAGCAAAACAAAACCAAACCAAAGCACCTGCTAGAATTTACCTGTTAGGATATATATACATCTCTTCCTTTTTAGTTAGGCAGTTTTCTCCCTTCCAATTCTTTTGTGCCATTTCAGAAATGTGTCTCTCTGCTTTACAAACCTGAAGAGAAAAAGCAGCCCCTCTGCAATTTAACTACTGCAAAGGAAAATGAAAGAAACACCTTATTTTCTGATACCCGACTTGTTGAAAATTCAGCTATTTATCGGGTTCCCTAAGCTCCATGCCCTGAAGAAGAAACAAATGTCACTCGGCCACTCCATATACATCACAGTGGCTTGAAATGTTTCCTCAAAGCAAAACAGGCACCTCAAGAGTTGAGATGTAATGCTCCAGGTATCTTCTCAGTCTCTGCAGCAGAGACCAAATGTAGGCAGCGACCGAAGTGGTTTAACGACTATCACCAGCAGTAAATACTGTTCAACTTCAAAAACATGCAACACTTTGTTGTCTTCCCATTTAAGTGTGAATGCATGCTGAACAGTAAAATATTTCCAAAAAGGATATGAAACAGACTTTATGTATCAGAGGAAGCTGTGCATGGAGCAGACAGTGTCGAAGACCGCCGGGAAAAATTGCAGCTCCGTGGCAAAGGAAAGAGAAAACTGGTTTTTGTGTTTTTGTAGCTGTATTCACAGCAACAAGCAGAACTGTTCTAGTGTTAAAACACCACCTACTATCCCAAGAGCCCATGCTTTTCAGCTTGTAAAACTGAGTAAACATGCAGGTCTAGAATGATTCAAGTGTTCTTAATCACACAGCTGATTTACGGTGACTGGCTATAATGGAGAGAGTATCATCTTGTAAGCCTTAGGGTATCTCAGAGTGGGGGGAAACCAAGAGGGAGTCTTTTATTTCTGCTTTCCTTACTCTTATAAGGAGGGTAGGACTAAGGCAAGGAAAGATTGGAAGGCACCTGCACAGAGGGGAAAACACATGAAACACATTTCTACTTCTTCGTTTTCAGACTGCTGGTTTTTCTTTCATTATTCAGAGAAAAGTATATTTTTCTCCAAACTTGTGAATATTTATGGTCTTTTCCCCTGGTTAGGAAAAACCGGCCTTATTATGGAAAGAGGGATGCGTCCACAGAAATTACAAACAAAACAAAAGGCATTCTAAATCTCTTGCAGCTAATGTCATTAGAAATGTGGACTTTTCTTCAATGATGGTAGACAAGAAAATATTCAAAACACACTAATTCAAAATGTTAAAAGATAAATGTCCTTCCAGACAGTAAACTCTAGCTAGGTGCTTCGGGGGGGGGGGCCTTTGGGGAAGGACTACTGGTAGCAGCCCGTGTGGGACAGGAGAGGTTGAACCCAGAACAGATGAGAATTAATGTGCTCGCTGGAGGGCTCAGATGGGCAGGAAGCCGACCCAAGTCAAACAGAATGGAATTGTCACAATGTTAAGTAATGTAAGCTGAATGAGAGGCCTTTAGAAAGCTCTCATAATCTGAGTGCTTGTCTCTTCTGCGAGACAAATCTCACAAATGCTACTTGGAGGTAGCATATTACATTTGCCCCATTTGGCTTGTTGTACCTTCTCTCACTGTTGTGATAACAAAAATCCTTTAATGCATCTTAGCTGCAGATGTCTTCTTGCTTTTGTATCTCAAAAGGAACAGCTAAAAACCTCCCAGAGGCACTGCTTGCCCTGCAGGTTTGTTCTCTTATCATCCATTTTCGCTGATGTATTTGTACACCTTTTATTTCTGTACCATAGTTCATTTCATCCAGAAGGGATTTTGAAGGAATGCATGTTGTGTCAAGGGAACCAAAGACAAATTGGGCAAAATGAGACTAATTTTGTCAGGCAGGGGATGTGGCAGCTGCAGCAAAGAAAGGAGCCACCACTGAGCAGTAAGTTATAAAACCTCAAACCACTCCTTTGGAGATTGTGTTTACTCCTTACATTGAAAATGTACTGATGGTGCCCTCTGCCCTTTAATAGCAGTACTGTGACTTCCTGATATGTTGCTTTGGCCCTGAAGAATCAGGCCACATAAAGCTGGAATGCTCTATACTTAAGAAGCACCTTTCATCCGACAGGCTAAATCCCCCTTACAACCTCTGGCTCATTAACTCTCATAATACCTTCCTGAGGTGACATGTATAAACCCCATGGTTTATAGATGGGGTAACAGGAAAGTCACAACTCAGTTAGCTGACTAGCTTGCAACGTTATAATATATCTTTTTCAACAACGGCAATTGATTACAGAGCTCTGGGCTCCAAGGATGTAGACATAACAATTCCCAGGGAAGTGTCCTGTGAACCTGAAATGCCACTGAAATGGCATACATGCAACCACAGACGGAAGAAGAAATGCTGTTCTGTATCAACATCACACAAGAGAAACCTTTGACCATATGCATGAGGTTGACATTATTGCATCTTAAAAACACTCACCCAAACAGAGCCTGGTATCAATACAAATAAGAGTCTGATGAGCATCTTCAGTCTGATGAGCACAAATGAGCAGAGAAAGAGACTAGGAGCATGCCAGGTCACAAATGGACCCAGCAATTGGACACAATCCCAGAGGCAGCATCTGGTACAGGTAACAAAGATTCAGAAAAATAAGAGCTGTTTTCTTAAATCCCAAGAACAAGAAGAAGCCAGTTTAAGAACAAATGAGAGTAGATCTTTTAAGTGACAGGCAAAGAAATTCCATTATGAGTCAGGCCATATGCATTCTTGCCCTACCGTCTGTGGGGTTTTAATAAGAATATGGCAGGATTAAAGATGGTGGCGTGAGAGGTGAGACAGAGGCTTCCTCCTAAAACCGCATATAATATGAAAATATAACTAATACAACTACTCTTGAAAGAGCAACAGGAAAGAGGACTGCACCAAACTGCATACACCTGGAGACAAGAGCAGACCTGACAGAAAAGGGTAATGTACTAAAGCTATGGTCCTGCGGGATACATAGAGTCACTGACTGGATAAAAAACAAGACCCATCTATATTATGCCACCTTCAAGAGACTCACTTTAAACCCAAAGACATACACAGACTAAAAGTGAAGGGATGGAAAAAGACATTCCATGAAACTAATAGGGATTAAAAAGCAGGAGTTGCAGTACTTATATCAGACAAAATAGACTTCAAAACAAAGAAAGTCACAAGAGACAAAGAAGGACATTACATAATGATAAAAGGGTCAATCCAACAAGAAGCTATAACCATTATAAATATCTATGGACCCAACACAGGAACTCCTACATATATGAAACAAATACTAACAGAATTAAAGGGGGAAATAGAATGCAATGCACTCATTCTAGGAGACTTCAGCCCAGCACTCACTCTGAAGGACAGATCAACCAGACAGAAAATAAATAAGGAGAGAGAGGCACTGAACAACACATTAGAACAGATGGACCTAACAGACATCTACAGAACTCTACACCCAAAAGCAACAGAATACACATTCTTCTCAAGTGTACATGACACATTTTCAAGAATGGATCATATCCTAGGCCACAAAAAGGGCCTTGGTAAATTCAAAAAGATTGAAATTGTACCAACCAGCTTCTCAGACCACAAAGGAATGAAACTAGAAATGAATTACACAAAGAAAATGAAAAAATCCCGCAAACACATGGAGGCTTAATAATGTGATCCTAAATAATCAATGGATCAATGACCAAATAAAAACAGAGATCAAGCAACATATGGAGACAAATGACAACAATAATTCAACACCGCATAATATGTGGGATGCAGCGAAGGCCATGCTAAGAGGAAAGTATATTGTAATATAGGCCTACCTCAGGAAAGAAGAACATTTCCATATGAGCTGTCTAAACTCACAATTAACGAAACTAGAAAAAGAAGAACAAATGAGGCCCAAAGTCACTAGAAGGAGGGACATAATAAAGATTACAGCAGAATTAAATAAAATCGAGAAGAATAAAACAATAGAAATGATCAACGAAAGCAAGAGCTGGTTCTTTGAGAAAATAAACAAAACAGATAAACCCCTAGCCAGAATTATCAAGAAAAAAAGAGTCTACTCACATAAACAGAATCAGAAATGAGAAAGGAAAAATCACTACAGACAGCATAGAAATACAAAGAACTATTAGAGAATACTTTGAAAAATTATATGCCAACAAACTGGATAACCTAGAAGAAATGGACAACTTTCTAGAAAAATACAACCTTCCAAGGCCAGAAAGAAACAGAAAACCTCAACAGACCAATTACCAGCAACGAAATTGAACTGGTAATCAAAAACCTGCCTAAGAACAAAACTCCTGGACCAGATAGCTTCACAGCTGAATTTTATCAAACATTTAGTGAAGATCTAATAACCATCCTCCTTAAAGTTTGCCAAGGAGTAGAAGAGGACGTAGTACTTCCAAACTCATTCTATGACTCCAGCATCACTCTAATACAAAAACCAGGCAAAGACACTACATAAAAAGAAAATTGATGACCAATATCCCTGATGAACATAGATGCAAAAATACTCCACACAATATTAGCAAACTGAATTCAGAAATACATCAAAAGGATCATTCATCATGATCAAGTAGGATTTATTCCAGGGATGCAAGGATGGTTCAACATTCGACAATCCATCAACATCATCCACCACATCAACAAAACGGACAAAAACCACATGATCATCTCCATAGATGCTGAAAAAACGTTTGACAAAATTAAACATCCTTCATGATAAAAATTCTCAACAAAATGGATATAGAGGGCAAGTACCTCAACATAATAAAGGCCATATATGACAAACCCACAGCCAACATTATACTTAACAGTGATCAACAACTTTAAGATCAGGAACAAGACAAGGATACCCACTCTCTCCACTTCTATTCAACAGAGTACTGGAGGTCCTAGCCACGGCAATAAGACAACACAAAGAAATAAAAGGCATCCAGATTGGCAGGGAAGAAGTTAAACTGTCCCTGTTTGCAGATGATATGATATTGTACGTAAAAACCCTAAAGAATCTACTCCAAAACTACTAGATCTAATATCTGAATTCAGCAAAGTTGCAGGACACAAAATTAATACACAGAAATATGTGGCATTCTTATGCACTAACAATGACCTAGCAGAGAGAGAAATCAGGAAAACAATTCCATTCAAAGTTGCATCAAAAAGATTAAAATACCTAGGAATAAACCTAACCAAGGAAGTGAAAGACTATACTCTGAAAACTACAAGACACTCATGAGAGAAATTAAAGAAGATACCAATAAATGGAAACACATCCCGTGCTCATGGATAGGAAGAATTAATATTGTCAAAATGGCCATCCTGCCTAAAGCAATCTACAGATTCAATGCAATTCCTTTCAAAATACCAACAGCATTCGTCAACAAACTAGAGAAAATCATTCTAAAGTTCATATGGAACCACAAAAGACCCCAAATAGCCAAAACAATCCTGAGAAGGAAGAATAAAGCTGGGGGGATTATGCTCCCTACTTCAAGCTTTACTACAAAGCCACAGTAATCAAGACAATTTGGTACTGGCACAAGAACAGACTCATAGACCAATGGAACAGACTACAGAGCTCTGATATAAACCCAAGCGTATATGGTCAATTAATATATGATAAAGGAGCCATAGACATACAATGGGGAAATGACAGCCTCTTCAACAGCTGGTGTTGGCAAAACTGGACAGTTACATGCAAGAGAATGAAACTGGATTATTGTTTAACCCCATATACAAAAGTAAACTCGAAATGGATCAAAGACCTGAATATAAGTCATGAAACCATAAAACTCTTAGAAGACAATATAGGCAAAAATCTCCTGAAAATAACCATGAGAGACTTCTTCCTGAATGCATCCCCTCGAGCAAGGGAAACAAAAGCAAAAATGAACTCATGGGACTACATCAAACTAAAAAGTTTCTTTATGGCAAAGGACACCATCAACAGAACAAAAAGGCATCCTACAGTATGGGAGAATATATTCGTAAATGACATATCTGATAAGGGGTTAACATCCAAAATATATAAAGAACTTACATGCCTCTACACCCAAAAAGCAAATAAACTGATTAAAAAATGGGCAGAAGATATAGAGACAGTTCTCCAAAGAAGAAATTCAGATGGCCAACAGACACATGAAAAGATGCTCCACATCACTAATTATCAGGGAAATGCTAATTAAAACCACAATGAGATATCACCTCACACCAGTAAGGATGGCCAGCATCCAAAATACTAAGAACAACAAATGTTGGCAAGGATGCGGAGAAAGAGGAGCCCTCTTACACTGCTGGTGGGAATATAAGCTAGTTCAACCATTGTGGAAAGCAATATGGAGGTTCCTCAAAAAACTAAAAATACAAATACTATTTGACCTGGGAATCCCACTCCTTGAAATTTACCCAAGAATACAATTTCTCAGATTCAAAAAGACAAAAGCACCCCTATGTTTATCGCAGCACTTTTTACAATAGCCAAGATATGGAAGCAACCTAAGTGTCCATCAGTAGATGAATGGATAAAGAAGTGGTGGTACATATACACAATGGAATACTATTCAGCCATAAGAAGGAAACAAATCCTGCCATTTGCAACAACATGGATATAGCTGGAGGATGTTATGGTCAGTGAAATAAGCCAGGCAGAGAAAGACAAGGCCTAAATGATTTTCCTCATTTGTGGAATACAACAATGAAACAAAACTGAAGGAACAAAATAGTAGCAGACTCAGAGACTCCAAGAAGGAAGTAGTGGTTACCAAAGGGGAGGGGTGTGGGAGGGTGGGTGGGGAGGGTGGGAGAAGGCGATTGTGGGGTATTATGATCAGTACACATGGTGTGGGGGATCATGGGGAAAACAGTGTTGCACAGAGAAGGCAAACAGTGAATCTGTGTCATCTACTACACTGATGGACAGTGACTGAAATGGGGTATGAGGGGAGACTTGATAATATGGGTAAATGTAGTAACCACATTGTTTTTTCACATGAAACCTTCATAAGAGTGTATATCAATAACACCTTAATAAAAAATTTAAAGAAAGAAAGAAAGAAAGAAAGAAAGAAAGAAAGAAAGAGAAAGAAAGAAAGAGAGAAAGAAAGGAAAAGAAAGAAAGAAAGAATACAGCATATATAGTGGTTTGAACACTTTTTGTCTCTGATACCTTCACTGTTACCATCTTCATCATCGCCATCATCATCACTATCATCACCATCACTGCCACCATCATTATGTTCTTCATCATTAGAATAAGAGAGAATCTTTATGATTCTCCTCATGTCTATGTAGTAGGCTACAAAATTGTGGACCCAAGTGAGGAAACTCAGCTCCTTCCCTATGGTAAAAGATCAAGAAGAAGAGCACATGCCTCCTGATGATCACTTAGAAGGCATTTCACTTCTTCAGAAGGTGCAGTACCATGCCCTTAGCACCAACTCTCTTTTCAAGCTCATGTTCTGCACAGCAGAGAGATGAAGTCTAAGCTGGTAGCTGTGGAAAGGGTCTTTGGAGAGAAAATTCTTCCACTGTAGCCAGAAAAAGAATAGTGAAGCTGTCTTGATTTTTAGAGAATATACATATCTTCCTGTGTGTGCATGTTTGTGAGTATGTGTGTGTGGGGAAAGTGAGGGGATAGAATGGAGAAAGAGAGAAGAATTAAGCTCATCATTAATATGCCAGAGAGTGCAGTACAGAAATGGCTCCTGAAGATACTATCTGGTAGAGGGGCCAAGAGCATTTTTCACATTCATTACCCTGGTGTGGTTGATTTCATTCCATATGTATGAGCTCTTTATCCTTGCCCCAATATTGATTCCCCCAAGGGGCAGAAGTCTATGACTGTTTAGAGTGAAACCTTTCTCTGGGCCCAGGGTTTTACCTGGCATTAGGTTACATATAAAGTTATTTCACTAAATTCCTAAATTTAGTTTTAGATTTGATGTATGAAAATGTTTAAAAAGATGAAGGCTGATGCTCGTAGGGGACTGAAGCAGTCAACAAACTCCCTTTGTGTTGTGGTGTGTGGTTTGCACTTACCAAGGAGTCATCCGAGAGTGACTTAGAGATGTACGTCTCCAGGGTCAGTGCTGCCTCTAGTGGCATTTGACATCTTAGTAACATTCTGGAACAGGCCCCAACTCAAGTACCACACCACCCCAGAGCAAGGGCCCCATACCCAGACTCCTCACCAGAGAGGATAAAACCTTCTCACCAGTCTTATGGCATGGATTTACTACATGACATCTTGATTACTTTTTCTTCGTGCTCTATAGGATATCATTTATTTGAGGATGAAGTAAACGAAATATTTTCCCACCTTTAAATTTCCAGTTGGAAGAGGAATGAACTGGGGTTTAATTGAAAAAAAAAGGCTTTTTAACAGAGGACTCTTATTGAAATTCTGATGCTTCTGGGACTTATTTCATCTCTCGGGTTCTTGCTTGCCTCCTGCCTTCAAGAGATTCTCTGAAAGGGGCAGCAGAGCTGAGGATCAACAAAAGAAAAGCACTGGCAGAAATTTCCCACTCATCCTCACCTATTTGGTGTCCTCTGTTGGCAGGTGTCACTGTAATTCTTATATTTAGAGGATAGTTGCCTGCATGGTCCAACACTATGACTAAAAGTTGATCTGTTAACAGTGCACTGACTCTTGAATTCATGAAGGATTTTATCCTAGTTTGTCATACACTTAAGAATTTCTGTCCAAGGACATCAAATATTTGGAATAAAAACGTGATATCCCCTTACCGATGCAAAGTGCAAAAAGCAGAGATAAGAGTTATACAGAAATCAACTCCTTTTTTATATTCTGTTCTACCATATCCCATTCCTACCATCACACTTTTTCTACTATCTTTCCTGAAGTGGTTGGACTTCCACAGATTGGTGCTATCATTTCTTTATCAAAGGAGGTTGCTAATGAGTTGCATTTTTCCAGCTGACTCTTAATGATCCATTTTCGCATAATCAGTGGCTAACACCCCAGCAGCAGGGCCTGTGCTGACTGGCTGGCTGTGCGCCCACTGCTGCATCCTGGTTGCACTTCATTAAGTTGCTGAGATTCCTCCAAGTGTATCGTGGGACTGTAGAGTCTACAGAACAAAGGAACCCACAGGAGCATGTCTAGCCTTTGTTACTGCAGAAATTATACAAAGGGATCCCTCTGAGGCCTATTTCTTCCTCAATATTCGTGTCTAAATCAACACTAGCCCTAAGATGACACTGCTGGTGAGTTGAAAAGCTCTGTGTGTTGTCCATTGTGAGCAGTACCCTGGAGGAACTGCAATGTTGCTTTTTATAAGTAGTCAGAGCCGTTCCATTCTAAGGAGAAGAGCAAATTGGAATTCACTTTGAACAATCGAAATCTCCAGGTTCCACCAGTCACATACAATTAGATCTCTGGACTTGATCCAAAGTATTAGAATCATCTTTATTTTACTTTATCTATCTAGTTTACTTATTGACTTAGATTTTTAGTTAGTTACTTACTTGCTGTAAACTGAAGGGACTATCTCTTTACGAAGCTCTCTTCTGCCACAGGAAGATGCATGTGTTTTGGCAACCACAGTAATGGGGTGTCTACTCCAATTCAGGGAGGATTCTTCAAGGGAAACAGATTTCCTAGGCATTCTAGGTATTGCACTTTAAAGAGGCTGCCATGAAGTATACAGCATGTTCTGTAGAACACACTGGGTACATAAGTCCTTAGGCAGCCAGATCGGCCTGGATGTTGCTCATGTCAGGCTGATTTGAATCAATGTTCCCGGAAAACTGATGAACGAGCATTCAAGGCCAGATATGCATACTTAATATTTAGGTATTTGTCCACTCCCAACAAGACTCTCCATATAGAATAGAAGAGGCAAGATTTTTCTTTTTCTTTTGTGTGTGTGTGTGTGTGTGTGTATGTGTGTGTGTCTGTGCTAGTACATGAAATGATTTCTTAGAAAGTTATCAGAAAATATATAAAAAAGCTGGAGTCTGAAGAATATAACAGATTAAAAAAAGAAAAAAAACTCCCAAGTGATGAGAACTTTTGTAGGGAGACAAATTTTCTCTTCACTCAAAATGAGATTCTTGATTCATTCACGTATTTGCTCATTCATTCACTCCATAAATAGGTGTGGTTATGACAAGCACTGGGTTAGATGCAAGAGCTATGGTTGCAAACAAAACTTGTAAGTGCCCTGTCCGCTGTTTACTTTCCAGTTGAGAAAACAGATAATTAACAAGTAAGCAGATAAATACAGAAGGTGATTACAGATGGTAATAGTGCTCTGAAGGAAACAAAAGAAGGTGAAAATTAAAGAATGGTGGAGCTTGGAATAGGAGCAGGAGGTAACTTGTAAGCTGAGATCTAAACAATGAGAAAGAGCTAGCTTCACAAAAAGTGGAAGGAAGAACATCCCCAGCACAGGTAACTGTCCTGAGGCACACGGAGTTGGTATTTTCCGGGAAGATAAAGGAAACCTTCATGTAGCATGAATCAGGGCCTTAGTCCACATTGCTCTGATACATTTCAGACAAATATCAAAGGACAGCGTGAGGAAGGATAGGGTTTTCTTCCACAAGCTCATACTTAGAGAGGGCCGTCTCTCATTTCTCTTATTCTGAATTTCTCATCCATAAATTGACTAGAACCATCTTGAAACAACTGATGATAGCTTAGGTTGTTTTTTGAAGTGTAATGAACTTTGGTGCTTAGCTACCTGCAGTTTAGAGTAATGTTTCATTTCCATTTGTTCAAAATTGTCCTCTTTGAATCTTCAAAAAGTCACCTTTTATTTCTAATGCTCTGAGACATGAGTTGTCTGCTCTCCTCTTTTCTACACAATCGAGATTTTATTTACCTTAGAAAAACTCATCTTTCATCCAGACTGAAGACTTTTGATCTTTTTAGTTTGCTTTTATCTATTATGCCCTGTATCTATTCTATGGCCTGTTGGGTTGACCTCCACATAAGAAGCATTGGTATAATGTGCTCTTCAATATCTGAGAGTTCCAAAAGGGCTCCATGACCCCAAACGCTTTTCCCCATTACATCAACAGTTTGAATACAATATTTACCTTTGTGACTTCTTTTGATTAAATCACTGAAGACACTTATTTGCTAGCTAAGAGGGGTAACTATTAATTCTTTAGGTAATGCCATTTTTGAGGGAAGAGGACACTGGAGAAGTTATAGGAGAGGCATTGAACACATGGAGATGGAAGTGAGAGTTAAATTCCTGGAACACTTTTTTATTCTGTAAGTCTAGATGATTTCTGCCAAGGTACATCGTACATAGGTTGAGAGTAAGGTGCTGGATTCATACAGATCTGATGAGATTACTGACTCCAGCACTGATTAGCTGGGCAAATCACTGAACTTCTATGACTTTCAGTAGCTCACCTGCAAAATGAGGGAACAAACTGTGCTCAACTCATAAGGCTATTGAGACAATCAAACAAAATAATGTAGGTAACATACCTGTTCCAAAGTTAGCCCACAATGCAGGGTTACTATAACCATTAACTCTGCTGAACCTTTTTATCCTACCTGTAAAATGGGATCAAGGTTCCCTAAATCACAAGAATGCTGAGATTTATAACCTGTTTGCAATGTGAATAGAATAGTTAAGAGATAGATACACATATAAGGAAGCAGAAAGATATCATATAGAGGCAGGAAATAATCACCATAGAGGATTCATTGCTCTACTACCAGATCCCGTTCACAACTGAAGAACTTATTCCTACAGCTTCTGGGAATGCTGTGCACAGACATCTCTCAGCTCTCTCAGAACTGCCTTGGTGGTGTTTGATATGTACCCACTCCCAGAGCTTATCATCCATCAGGGAGGAAAAAGAAAAGACTGGTTCCATTGTCTATTCTGCCACAATTTTGAAGAGCTGTTTCTAACTTTAAAAATCCTCTGAGGTCAGCTAAGGTCTTCCCTGACACTGCAGCACAACTTCTCCTCAGTGTTGCTTTCTTCCCTTCCCGTCCTTGAGTGGAGATCCCAAGATCAGTCCCCAATAAACTTCCTGCAGGGTACTCTCTGTCTTAGCCTTTTCCTTGGGATCCCAGTCATGTGCTCTGTCCCCTCAAAAACTCTTCCTCTGGCCCAGACGTTGCTACTTCACTTTTTGTTTAAGATTGGTTGCTATGTCAAATTTATTTCCACATATCTCAATTTGATCATAGTTTGAGCTTGCATTCACATAGAATGCAATCATTTTTGATGTAACTTTTTCACTGTAAAACAAAGATATAAAACACACACACACACACACAAATGTAGCTCAGTAAAATATTATGAGGTGAATACCTTTGTAACTACCATGTAGGACACAAAATAATACTGTATCAGTCACCCAGAAGCCCCTCCATGTGTCTCAACCCCATTTCACCCGAAGTAACCACAGAAGAAAAATAATTCCTCATATTTCTTTGTAGTTTCGTCATGTAAATATTCATCTATACATATCATAGTCATTCTCATTTTTCCTCAATTGGTATGTTCATTAAGTCTCTCTTAATCTCCAAATTTCTCTTTCGTTTTAAAAAATTTCCCTTATAATTTTTCTGTTCCAAACTTGGGCCATTTTACCTTTAGTTTCCCACAGTCTAGCTTTTGCTGATTGCATTCTTATGGTGCTCTTTAATATATTCCTCTCTCCTTGGCATTTCCTGCAGTGTGGAGGCTGGATCCAAAGTTTGATAAATTCATGTTTGACCCCTTTGGCAAAATATGACCATGTTGTATTCTTTCCTCAGGAGACATAATGCCTGGCTATTCCTCTTACTGTTGGTAAGAGCTCTTCATGCTTGATGCCTACATTTGTTAATCAATCACATGCATTGGGGATGTGGTGCTATTCTATCATTTCTATTTTAATTATCATTTGTAATATTTGCATAAAGAAACATTTCTCCACATATGCTAATTGTTACTTAGTGGCAAAATTTATGAAGGGAAGGCAGGATAAATCCTTGAGTCTTTTCCTTTGTTTATCAGAAAATGAGTTGGTTAAATGTCATCTTTTTTAAGTTTCTTAATATATAGGTTGAGTACATATTAAGTTACTGAAGTTAAGATAAATTATTATGTATTAATATGACTTTGAAATTATAAATTTAAACAGATCTGATAGATTTCATACCATTTTACTTATTATTCCTATTGAAGCTCAAATTGTCCCATCTCTGCCCAGTTGTATTCTCTTTTTAATTTTGCTCTTGAGCTCGGTTTTACAGGACCAAAGTAGTTTTTTATAGCTTCTTTGCTATCTGATATAAGCACATGTTTTAAGTTTATTGTGTACCTTTCCCACCCCAGACCTTTCCTCTGTAAGGAAATGGAATCAACCATTTCTCCAAAATGACCTGTCCTATTTCAGTGGAAAATGGTGTCTCAAAACAATTGCTACAGGTTAAGCCATTGTTTCTAGGTATTTCAATAGACAGAAATAGGAAATTATATATATTTAACATATATAAGTCGCATGTAAAATTATAATGGTATATATTATATATATTTATAGGGTATATACCTTATATATTTATAAAATGTGAAGTTCACAAAAGTATAGAATATATAAAACACATTATATACATATCACGTTATTATAATTTTACATATATATATTATATACACGTATGTATAACTATGAGTTCATATCAATACTTGCAATTCTAATGAAGTAGTATTAGTTGTTTACTTATCCTTTACCATATTATACCTATATCTCCTTGTTTCTACATGAAGAACCCTGCTTCCCCAAAATACAGAAGATGATAGAATTCAATTTTCACACAATTGCTCATTTGCTTGATCCAACAACACACAAGACAGTCCCAAAATAACAATACTAAAACTATCAACTCAATATTGTTATAAAAATAGTTAAATTTTTTGTATATGCTTTCTTTCTACTCTCCCTTCATTTTTTTTAAGTTGTGCTATCCCTACTTTAATATAAAATGAGCCATTTAAATACATAATTGTTCTATTAAAATGTTCATTTAGTGTCAGTTCTATAGGTCATTATACATTTATTGTTTATGATGAATCCTTATGTTGCTGTACCTCTAGTTATTTTGTTTCTTTGAGACTTATTTTTCAGATTTCTCAGAAGGTGATCTTGGGAAAGAGATTTCTTGAGTTTTTGCATGTGAATGACAGTTTGCCTTTTACACTTCTTTTCAAGCTTTATTGAGACGTAACTGACATGTAAGATATTGTAAGTTTAACGTGTACAATGTGGTAATTTGATACAAATATTTATTACCACAATAAGGTCAGCTAACACATTCACCTTATATAATTGCCATTTTGTTGCTGTTGTTAAGGTAAGAACATTAAAACTCTACTTTCGTAGTAACTTTCAAGTATACAATACAGTATTGTGTACTACAGTCACCATGCTATACATTAGAGCCCCAGAACTTAGTCACCTTGTAACTGAAGGCTTGTATTCTTTGACCAACATCTCCTGGCTTTGTACATCCTTCAGTCCTCAGCAACCACCATTCTACTCTCTCTATGAGTTCAGCCTTTTTAAATTCCACACGTAAGTGAGATCATACAGTTTCATCTTTCTCCATCTGAGTTATTTCACATAGCATAATGCCCTCAAGGTCCGTCCATGTTGTTGTGATCCTGCACTTTGCAACGACATGGTAGGACCTTGAGAGCATTTTCCTCCTTTTCTATGGCTGAATAATATTCCATTGTATATGTATACCACTTTTTCTGTATCCATTCATCCATCAATGGACCCTTGAGTTGTTTCCATTGTCTTGTCTATTGTGAATAATGCTGCAATAAACACAGGAGTACAGATATCACTTTGAGGTAATGATTTCATCCTTTTTGGTTGTATACCCAGAAGTGGTATTGCTGATAAAATGGTATTTCTGATTTCAATTTTTTGAGTAGATGCCACACTGTTTTCTGTAGCGGCTGTACCAATTTACATGCCCACAGTGTAAAAGGGTTCCCTCCTCTCCACATCTTTGCCATAATTTGTCTTTTATCTCTTTGATAATAGCCATTTAACAGATGTGAGGCAATATTGGTGATACCAATTTACATTTCCTTATCACTTAATGATATTGAGCACCTTTTTCATTTACCTATTAGTCATTTGTACATTTTCTTTGGAAAAATATCTATTCAGGCCCTTTGCCCACGTTTTAGATTGGATTGTGTGTTATTTTGCTATTGAGTTCTTTATATATTTTGAATATTAATCCTTTATCTAATATGTGGTTTCTAAATATTTTTGCTCATTCTATAGGTTGCCTTTTAATTTTGTTAATTGTACCTTCTGCTGTGCAGACCCTTTCTACTTTAATGTAGTCCCTTCCTTGTTGATTTTTGCTTTTGTTGCTTGTGCCTTTGGTGTCTAATCCAAAATATTATTGATAAGACTGATGGCAAGGAGATATTTTGTATGTTTCTTCTAGGAGTTTTATGGTTTCAAATCTTATGGTTTAAGTCTATAATCTATTTGAGTCAATTTTTATAAGATGGGGCCAGGTTTAATCTTTTCCATGTGGTTATCCAGTTT